>KZ809001.1:90805-106011 GCA_000696205.2 Oncopeltus fasciatus | reverse complement strand
AAAAAAAAAAAAAAAATCCTACGTTAAGCCGGAAGAAATCCCATATACGTAATTATGAACGGTAAATTGATATTTTGTATCAACAATATTCCATCTGTTTCCAAACATTCCAAACGTTACATTAAAAAATCCATTAATTTAGGTTGTTATAGTGGTCGAAATAATCCTGATTCCTGTCTTTTAATAACTAATTTATAGTAAACATATTAAAGGGTATTTATAGGGCCTAATAACCTAGAAGTTGATTGCTCTTCAATGATCTACTACTACTACTACTTACATGAAGTAAATGTTAATTACAAATGAGTCGGAGTGACTAACCTGTGGTGTAGTTTTCCTTTTGTCGAGGCCAAGCTCCGCAGGACACTTCTCGAAGATGAGGACTCTTTCGGCGACGGAGCCACGGGTGAGGAAAGGTCGAACAGGATTAGGACTGGTAACCCGAGCAGGTTTATTCTCCGGGTGAGGGACGGTATCATTCCGACGTGGGCGCACACCACGTTTCCAACTATCGGCCGCACCACTTCGCTCGGCTGCAGCCTCTTGCTCTTGGTAACTACGCACGACCTTCTCGACAATACCCATCGGCCGCCCCTTCGGTTTGGCCCAAAGCGCCGGCTTCTCAGGCTCTTCGATCACCATTCCCGATTTTAATGCGTTGATTAGTCGCTCCTCCTCTTTTGCCACTTCCTCTATGTACTCGTTCTTGTTGAGAGAGCTGTTATTTAACGTCGCATACCTCTCCACCGCTTTGCTACGGGCGGTATCGTTTCCGACCGTACGATTTTTTAATGGCCAGGTCTGTAAGCTAGAGGCATCTGGAGGATAGGTAGTTTCGATGGTGTCGTGATACTGGGGATTGCTCGAGGTCTTCCCATTAGTAAAATGTGATGGCGATTTGGGATAAATCCTGAGGACGTTCTCCCCAGAAGAGTCCTTCTCGAACTTCTGTTTGACGTATTGGATATTTGGCGAAACTGGTCCACTTTTTTGTCGCGCGATTCGTGCCTTGTCCTCGACTACAAAATTATTGACGAGTTGCTCGAGATTGTTAGGGGGCGAATTAAGGATATCGACAGGCTTCTTGGGCGAGGTGATGGCGGTAAACTTCTCCGGGGTGACATTATTACAAGAGAGAATTTCCGTAGGAGCGAGGCCTCTGGACTTCCAGTTCTGGTAGATTGCCTCGGCATGGTCTGAGATCTGCTTGGCGATGGCGGCGATGTCCTCCTCTGGATTGGAGCGGTGGTTGACTGCAGCTGACATGGTCGCTCGTTGCTGCTGGCTCTCCTCGAGAAACCTCACGTCAGCCGGCCGGTAATCCACCACATCTCGGGCACCGCCACCACAGACAGAATACTCGCCGCCGTGAAGGGGCGAACGCTGCTTTAGTATGTAACTACCCGGGTGGCTGTCCAGTTTGGATTTCATGTTACTTCATCCTCAGGTAGGGTGGCTTTCCTTGGCCAATCAGGAAATCTGAAACACAAAAGTTATAAAAAATAAGTATTTCGGAAAATAAAAAAATGGCAAGCATTGTATTTGAAATAGAGTCGTATTTTAAATATTCAACACAATATTCTAATGCATTAATGTTCTGAACAGAACTAACCATACTAGAATCTTGTTTTAGGTAATGCTTGACATTAAAGTGCTAAATTACTGACTTAAAGAAATGTATTAGACAACATAAACTTTGACCTCAGCTTTCTTTTTTCTATTTATTCATGAGCATCATCTTTCCATTAACTTTTCTTATTTCTCTAAAAGATGAAATAATTGAAGAATGAAAGTCTTTTCCCAAAACCGTAACTAACACATCATCATAGCCACGTGATAGAACGTGATACTAGAATTAATCACTAAATCACAAGTGAACTCTTGGCAGTACACGCACGAAGGTAAGAGAGACATAGTATTCATAGCCATTTATCACATAGTACACGCAAGTAAAGACGGTCTTCAAGAATTGTGACGCAAGGAAAATGACTTCAGGCAGGAGCAATGACGCAAGGGGAGATGATACAGCATAACCCAATTTGGGTATTGCGTTTAACTGGCACTCAACTCGAGGGGAGCAAAGACGAAAGAGAGGAAGAATAGAAATGCCCAATATTTAACGCAAGATGGAAAGTTTAGTCGAGTTACGAAGGAAAAGCTAATAAAGAAATAAAGAGATCTGACTAATGAATTAAGTTAGGAACTCTGCCTTAACTTACGTTCAGGGCAATATTCCACTGATGGCAAAGATGCATATATTCCTCTCGTAGAACATGAACAATACTTAAAATCATTACATTATGCTACATTATTCTTACTCAAATATGCTGTAAGGCATAATTTCATAGCTAACTTTTCAAACCATCACAATTCTAACCTTATCTACATTTTTAATAGCAGCTCTCTGAAATCTGAATTATTAGCAATTAAATTCACAATTAACTCAAAAAGATACTAGGACGAGAGAAATTTTAATCATACCGGAAATGATGGCACTCGTCGCGTCCTTGAAATATGAAACTATAAAACAGGAATATGGTTCGGGTAAAGAATCACGCAAAAGACTGGAAGAACTTTTGAGCCGTATCGACAAATGTACTCCGCAACGTCAGCTACTCACTTTATCACATTGATTCCATATCTCTGACATGGAACAGACTCGCACTCAGAACAGATAGTTGATAGAGAACGCCTATAAACATTCTCCAGGAAACAGGAAAATAATAAATTAAAGGCCGTTACGCAGTGTACGGAAAGTGATCGGAGACCTGTAGGATGAACATTGATGAAATAAAAACTAACTAATTTCATCTTAAGAGATGGAATTGGAACACGACCATAGATATATTCTTAAATAACAATCTTAAAAAGTGTCTTGGTGAATATAAACATTAGGATTTTTCCCCCTATAACAGTCTATAAACTGTTGCCAGAACAATAATAATAACAAGATACATAAGAACATAATATTACTCCAATAAATGAGAAGGAATAGAATAAAAAATCTATCAGTCCCTATCAGCCCCTGGGTAGGGCTCGAACCTGGATCTCCTGTTTTCCGGGCCGGTATGTTTCCATTACACCACCAGGTGTTTTAAACGCCCAACACACTAGCGCGAGCCTAACCCACGAGAAAGAAGAATATATCGTCTTATGCTCGAAGGAGCGGACATTGTCTAGCTAGGTGTTAGACTCTCGCTAGTGTGTTGGGAATTTAATAAGTTATCTAGCTCGTCCTGGTGGTGTAATGGAAGCATACCGGCCCGGAAAGCAGGAGATCCAGGTTCGAGTCCTGGCTGGGACTGATAGATTTTTTATTCTATTCTCTCTAATTAATTGTTTAAAATTCGCGTGGAATAATAAACCACAACTAAATTAATATTTATAATATTACTCCATTTAATCTAGCTTTAAACCCCACCTTATTAATCAAATTCTATTAAAACACTCAACAGATCAAAAGTCAGTAGATAAGCTCAAATACCTAATTCGGTTTTATTAGGACAAGAAAGAAAAAAGAGAATACAATATATTCTTAATATGCATTTCTGTTGAAAGGTTATAAAACAAAAATGTGAGAAAATCAATTTATACTCCAAATAATGTTCAAAAGCAGTTATCCCTTTTACATCTCCGCCCAGCCGATTTTAATGACTTTAGGAACCCAACCAAAGGCTTACATAAACTTAAATAACAACAATGACTTTTATAGTTCGAAAATTGTGGATACTATAGGGCTTAGAAAAACACATACAGACTGTCCTAGATGAAACGACCGCAGTTAAATATCTCATAATAGAAGCGTCAAGGATTTAGTTAAAGTTATAAAAATAGATACCTTCGGTTTTTCAGAAGCCCGCCCATCAAGGACACATAACCTTAAAATCTTGATGTTCCTTTCTGGCCTATTACTTTAAAATTTAAAATGGTCCAAAATAATGAAAATGATATGTCTATTTTTCGGTGTCCCACAAAATACTCTGGCTATTTAGATAGAATTCCTTAAACATTAACAGATTTTTTTTTGTCTTACTATTTGGATACATACTTTTATGTCTGGTCTCTCGTAGGAAGCCTAATAAGTGCTTTAGGGGATAAAAATTGTGCAAAATTTGTGGGTTATTTTTAGTGAAAAGTAACATTAATAAATTAGTTCGAATGTGAATTGTTTTCAAAAGAAACTATAAGTACAAAAGCTTTGAGAAGGCTTTGTCTAGTCCCTAAAGGCAGAAGCAAACTTTCACCGTAAAAATAAAATTAATCTGAGCAATAAAACATTCCTGCTTCAAAGTCAGTGGGACTTCCGGCCGGCTCGGAGCCATTGTCTTGGAAACAATAAATTTCCGATTTGGCGAGGCTACCTCATTCAAGCCGCATTAGTCAGGGGTTTCAGTTACACATGAAGGGGTTTCAGAATACCCAACCCAAGCTTGGCCTTAAACAAACGGACAAAACAAAGTTGCTTAAGGCGACCATTTTGCCCACTCACTTGCTCTGCCTAATTATGCAAGATATTTAACTTTCATCGTCCTTTTTCAGAAGTGTCGAAGCGTTACAAATGCTCCTCTGTCTTGACAGCTAATGTCGGAGCATACTGCTGCTACCACGCCCTATAAAACCTAATATGTGCCTCTAAAGCTGACCCCGAACCCTCTGATCTAATCGCCTGGTAAATATATGATAAACAAGGAACAAACACAGTGACGTATCCTTCAACTGAAAGGTGGAATCGCTAAGACGTACGATGTTGATTGACCGCCCACCCCCATCCACCCTCTACCCACAAGGCTAGTTTGTTGTCATTCGGAGGGACCATCATTGTTCTATTTATTCCCAATCACATCCACCGAGAAAGATCGGAAATCTGCTTCGTTTCCTGCGTGTCGGAAATCCGTTTGTTTCTTTGTTAGATGGAGACAAAACTTCGGTTCAATTAATGAATATTAGGATAATAATATACTCAGCTTATCATCTCGTGCTAACAAACAACATGTCTATTTCATAAAAATACTAATTTGGGCTAACACACCAAAAGCATAAAAATGTTGGGTCAGGAAAACCCCCAGTCATAAGTGTTAATTTTCACTGTGTAACTTCTAAAATAATTATTTTCCCGATAAGCTAATTGGTAATGTTTCATTACTCTAAAATAAATATAGCGTCCACTATTACATTTTATACACACTTGACATTTTGGATAATCCTGAATGGTTTTTTTTTTTTTATAAACTTAATGGTCCAAGACTCAGCAGTAGCAAAGGTATAAAAGGTACAGACAAAGAATATTGTACCAAAATATGTTATGATAATTAATCATTAGTTTTTAATTCAATAATAATTTAATATATACATCACTGATCATTAACCTTGCTTTATCAGAAGCAGAAAAATAACAAAAATATCTTATATATACTGACTAAAGATTATTTATTTAATTCGCGAAGAATATATTTATTAATTCATTATTAAAATTAAATACAAAACTAATATGAGTAAGGAAAATGAGTAATGCACTAAAACGGACATTTTCCTCTTGTTCATATCATAAGTATATATCAATAAGCATGCAAAAATTAATACCGTGATAATGACTCAAGTAAACTTGAAATGCTTAGAGTAAAAACAAATTTACTTCTCCTAACCTTTAGTCCTAAAAGAAAGGAATTTAAATTAAGAGTAACTTCAACAAAAACGTTGAAACCATTAATTATTTCATTATTTAATTTTTTTCATATATTAATTCGTTTCGGTTAAAAAGGGAGTACTTTTTTTCTTTTAATTTCTATTATTTGAGTATAGTGATATATCACAGCAGTGCGAAAACCACTAATGAAAACTGATCAAATCTAGCAATATGTTATTATCATTAGAGAGTAGGTGCTTCTACTTTGAAGAAAATACACTTTTGCGATTTATTTCGTCCATTAAAATGATTCTCAAGTGCGTTCTAAATCCGAGGACATGGAAAACATGTATCTAAAACAAATTTTTGGGTATTATACTTGAATTTAAATGTTATTGATAGCACACTCCTGTGTAGATCTTTATACTACTTTCACGCTAATTTAATAATAATTAAATATTAAATTCTCGGCGACCTGCTAAATAAACAAAAATTTAAATTAAAAAAAAACGGACATAAAAGCCTACATAATATGATGCAATTTCAAGAAAAATTCCAGTACAAAACTATTAGTAGTTGAAACCATATTGCAGTAAAACATGTCTCAAAAAGATAATTTAAATAAGTAAAGATAAAATAAGACAAAGCTATTTAGTACACTTTCTTCGAAACTACATTATTACAACTTGTAAACTGAGCCACTCCCAACATATTTTTAAACATGGAAAGGAAAACAAACAGTTAGATCTCTATATACCGTTTTCCTCTGGAGAAACTAAACGGATTCTAATTAATTTACGGAATAAGGTTACATATTTATAGTTAATAAATTTCTTGTATGTATGAAACTTCAAGTTTCAATTATTGACTAAAATTTCAAAATTACCTTAAAAAACCAACGGTTAGACAAATAGATCTCAAATTTCACCTTTAAAGAAATAAGGGTAATTAAATGAATACTGTTTTTGAAATTTGATATGCACGTATAACAATAGTGAAGGCATAATTAAGTATTCCAAGACAAAATCCATATACAATACACAGACAGTCACACACACACACACACATTTATATGTTCAGACCTTCCGGAGAGAAAGTTACCTGCAACCGTACATTTTAAGTGACTCTCAATGACCTGGAGGGCAAAATGATGAAATGAAAATGAGTAAACAACGTGGTACGATTCACATTTTAATGAAAGGACGAAAATCAGTAAGAAATGCTTAGTTATATACTTAAATTTATAGCAATTTGTAAACATTTTTACATTAATACTAAGTAAAAGTGAAGATCATTGCTTTCTTTTTTAAATGAACTAAGGAGTGCAATTTTAGAATAATCTAAATAAAACTAGTTACTGAATTGAGCGGATATAGTCCGTTATTAATTGAACCTTAGATAATTGTGATTTTAAATTTTTAGTAGAGGAAATTAATAGAGCAAAATCTAAAATTGGTGAGCTTGTCGTCATACGAAAGGAAAATATTAAAGTTATAAATTGCTTAGTAAGATATTGTCTATCATTTCTGCTGTGCAACAAAATTATGAAGTAGATCTTAAAACTGAAGAAAATAAGCTCATAAATAGGGATTTAAAACATTTTATATAAATTCTAAAGAGGATGAAAAGAGTGTCTCGTAGACACAAGGGCTGAACATGTGGTACCGCCTGCCTAATTAGTCTCATAAAAGAAACGACCCACATAGAAAAAAAAAAGCGATAAAAAGTGATAAGAAGATATATAAATACCTGATAGGAGAAAGATAGGTAATAAAAACTCGGATAAATATGAGGTGAGATAATATTGAAGATAAGAGAGGGCGCACAGGCTAGAAGTAGGAAGGCTACTGACACGGACTGGCTGGGGCCCGGCGGAGGGCCAGAAATCTGTTAAATTTAGCCCCGAGGAGGAGAGAGGTCCGGCGGTGAGCGGGCATCGCTTCAGACGGTGCAGTGCGAAGTACTTCCTAGGCAACCCCTAACTCAGGGGTTGAGGGATGAAGCTGGAGGAGTCCTACCACATGTATCAGTAGAGTGGAACTACTCCATATTACAGAACGCTACCAGAAAGAATAGAGATACTCTGGCAGACAAGAATGTACTTAAGAGGGGGGTCACAACTACCGCAAAATTACTCCAATCTGAATTTATTTGGATTTAGAGTAGAAAATGGAACAGAGTGATTTTTAGACAACTGCCGTTATCCCTTATGTCGCAAGAGATCCATTTCCATTTAGACAATACGATAGGACTTGCCTATCGAGTACACTCCCAGTACTAGGCCCGACTCTCTCATCTTAAGATATACAGTTTAAAGAGAGAGTTTGTTGACCGTAGATATTATTCTAAGATGATTTTAGTTGGGGTTCGGTCGAGGTAGATCCAAAAAACACAAATAAAAAAATGTATTTTTTTAATGAAGGATTATCTGCCAACGTTTCGGCTTACATTGTAAGCCATCTTCAGGGCTGTAGAAATACAATGTCATGAGAATACAGTAATATTTGAAATTAGTATAATAGAGAATTATAATATAATGTGATATCAAGAGTATGAAAGTAGAAAGCTATGTAAGACAATTAAAAGTTTATNATGGATTTTAACTTGTTATTGGTGGAAAAAGAAGCTTGAGGTTAGAAAAAGTTTTTCTGAGTTTTTCCATAACATAATTAATCCATACACGCACAAAAAAAACTATAAGAACTAGTATATAAATAACACTGAACATTACATCTAAACAATTTCGCTGTAAATGTATTTTCTGGTCTTCCTAAAAGTCATTCGGCGAGAAAATTACATCACCACCCTCCTAAGAAATCCTTAGCAGTGCACCGGTCCAACAGCTCCGTAAGACCCTAGCCTCTCAGAAGAATAGTGAACGCTACGTCGGCCACTAACTTCACAGAAATTGTTGGAACTAGTAAGAAATAAACCGACATTTCTGTCTCTAAAGCAATAATAAAAATTAAAAAAATTTAAACTTAAAAGAAATAGAAACATTTTTGAATAAAATATGTTTTAAAATTTGAGGATAACGATTTTCTACTGTTAAACTAAAAAAGAGCTCTAAAAATAATAAATAAATACAAATTAAAAGTTGGAAGTAATTGAATTGAGATATTGTGAGAAAAAAACAACTTAATTTTATAAGGTTCCTAAATCTGTGAGAAACCTTTTTCTTGAAGAAAGACTTGACAAGTCAACATTTTTTTATACTGCAATAAGATGAGGTGAAACATTTTTTTTTTTTGTTTACAGAGATTTTACGTAAGAGGGAAAATAATTAGTATTTTTTTTTGCCGGACGAAATGATGCAAAATGACGGAAATTCAGGGAAGCGTTAAGTCACCTTGAGAATGGAACAAGCGGAGCGTAAATTAAACAAACATTAACAAAGCTCAATGACGAATGACAAATTTTCCAAAAGAAAGGACGTAACCATGGGAAAAAGTGTACAATTAGATGCCCGGAGTAAACGGTGGTGAATCCTCCAGATGAACTGAGAGCCATCTGTTGGACATGATGCGCACGAGAAGGAGTAAAACCTGCGCAGAGAAATGAGCCCTCAACCGTCCCGACAATGAAAACTGTCGCACGGGAAGTGGTAACTTCCTTCCCAGACCACTCCTAACTCAAAAGTAATGGTCAAATAATTCTCGTGGAAATTGCAGGATTTCTTTTCCCCCAAAATCTTCCACATTTGTCAGACGCAGAACTTATTGAATCCCCAGTAGAGAATTTGCTGGGGTTCTGTCTAGGTTTAACAAAACCCAACGTATTCTCAAATAATAATCTCTACGATCAAAAACTGTTCATTTGAACATTATTGAATATCCTTCTGGAGGAAGTGAAATATACACTTACAAAAGACGGATGTATATATTTATATAAATCCATGCCAAGTTTATTATCATTGTCAGATTATTCGTAGTGGAAAACGAGTGAAAAACACCCGTTTAATAAAATAAATTTTATACCATAATCCGTAATTAATAACTTTGACCATCGGGCACTGACACAATTAATTTGAAAACCACGGAAAAGTTTAATAAATGCTGATAACAGTTAGCAAAACTATTAAATTTCAATATTTCGTCTTTTGGGTTTCTTAAAAAATGGTTAAAAGCTGTTACAAACATTAAACTTTTCAGAGAAAGACCATTTAGATATTTTCATAGGAAAAATAAATTAATTATGTTGTCTTGTTTTATGTGTATAGTTTTTACAAAAATAGTGGTATTCTCAAACCATAAACTCGCCCCTACCCCACCCACAATCAGGACTTTTCATAAGAAAATGTATGGCTCCGAGAGATTTAATACTAACAATCGACAGTGGATTTCTTATAGAAGAAGATGAAGTCTACCCTTTTAGGAAAACCGCGTTCCGAAAAACATGCCTAGTTGCTGCTAATTGAAATTATTAAGTCGTCACTGAGATGCTTTATATATTTATATAATAACCGAATTACTCTATATGACATCTAAAAAGGTAGTTTACAAGAAAATAATTCCTTTAAACCTAATACACCTATGCAATTACTCTACAACACTATATTCATGGATTCCTTCTTACAGACGAAATTCTTATATATGATGCTTCAATAAATTATTACACTAATAATTAAACGTGTAAATAATTAAAAGATTCCTTTTACCAGCAGTCTTTCTTAATGATTTCATTACAATCGTCATATATAAATGTTATTGAGATAGATACCCTTTTAGAGGAACATTGTAAACTCAGTATTTGTCAATAATTATCCCAAATGAGTTTTATTCACTTAATATATTAGTTTGCGTAAATTTAGAACAATATTCTGTAAAGAGAGAACAAATAAAATTTAAAAACAACTTTAAACCACAAGTAAAATCAAGTAAAAAATAAAAACTGACTTTTTAAATTATCGAATTTTTCGGGACAATGTACAGGGAAATACAAACATAAAATAAATATTGATTTGGTAGTGGTATATTATCCCACGTAAACAATTAATGCGAGGGAATAGATAGATATTTATTCTATTCCCTCGCAATTAATTGTATTAACATAAAATGTCCGTTTGCTAGTAAAGCTTGTATTCTCGGTAAGCCAATGTGAAATGAGACATCCTGCGGTGTGTTCGGGTACAGTTTATGCAGAAGCGAATTGCCTTATGCAAGTTCTGAAAAGAGCACAATCCGTGGACTGAGTGAGAGAGAGACATAGCACAGTGGTAAACATCGTTCCATGTAAGATTCGCGAACCCGCCAGACTCGTTAGACACTTCCTCAAGAAGGCAGTGGCGAGCCTCTACCGGACGGGTAATTACAGCCATTTGGAAATGCGTTTCGAGCGGCAATCCTGCACGCGATTATAAACGCGAATGCACTTTTCGCTCGACGGGGAAATTACAGAAGGGGGAAGTGAGAGGAGGGAGGAACACGCATAATAACATCTTCGTAGAACTGAAGTAAGAAAAACAATAATCGATCTAGATTAACGATTACAATAATCTATGCTTCAATATATATCGTTAGGTGACAACCAATACTATAACGAACTCATCATCAACAAAATTATGATTCTCAATTATGTTTCAAGGAAGGTTCAACAATCTAGGAAGGATAAACAAAATAAGGCAAAAATTAAATAATTTTCAATTTATGCTTATTCGTTTACTTTTTTTTTTTTTTAATACCCTCTTTCAAAAAGGAAAGTCAAGAACATAACATAAATTTATAAAAATAAGTAATACAAAAAATCCATAAGAAAAGTATAGCTTTAAAAACTTTTCAATGTTTTTAAAGTAACATAATGTGAAACCTTTGCAAGAAAGTTTATGGTGGATGAGGAAAATTATGATTATTTAACATGTTTAAATATCGTCCCTTATGGCGACCTTTTATTATTTATTTTAGGTGCCTTATTTTTTACCTCCTACGCAACCAATAAGAGGCATTAGGAATGCAGCTATTAAACATCGCACGATATTCTACACAATAGCCATGGCACAAATGGCTTTTCTCACGATAAAAACATACCCAGAGCGGGACTGAAACCTGAATTGCTAGACTTGAAAGAACTAATTCAAGCCCCTTGGAACGAAAAACTAAAGAGCTAGTTTTACACAGCAATTTTTTAAGAAGTTATTCCTTCAAGAATTTACACATATTGTGAACATATTGCGTACGTGTGTTTGCTAATGTTTAAAATAAATAAACAGAAAAAGGTATTCCAACTTCATTCACGAAAGGAAAACGTTGAATAAGTTCCTGAATAACTGATTTTTTTAAAACATTTTTTAAGAAAACACTTATGGAGTGAGATACTTTAAAATATAACTAGGACGGATAGGATGTCTGTAAACGTATTTTTGCCTATAGGAGATGGTGAAATGATAGAAATTGCCAAATCCGCTTCACAGTACCACTGCGAATAGCTTTATTGCTTCTGGATCTGAAAATCGCTAGAGATTAATAACAACCCTAATTAGGTAAGATTGAGGATAAGCAGACTTTTCTTATTCATCTCTCTTATTTTAACTCTTAAATAACTGTAACGTTACCAATAATGGATTAGTAAAAAAATGAATCAGAATCTGTTTCAACCATTGTTCATGCTCCACAACTTAGAGCAGACCCGGGGAAAGAACAAAATTAGAAAAATCACCAGAAATCTCACAGAGTCTTCTTCTCTTCGGGCGATTTGAGCCGAGAATTGCCTGTTTCTAAAAATACAAGTTCTAAGAGCAAGAGGGTAGGGGGGTAATGAAGTTCAGAATGGAATTATCGACGAGAGGGGAGGCTCTGAAGGGGAATAGTAAATGTGTTCACCCCTCATGTTCTGGCAGTCAGCTGACACTTGGTTCGGTCTGGGATTCATTATTAATTATATTCAGTGGTCGCATGGCAGGAGGATACTTCAGCAAAAAACTTCTTTAGCCTAATCTATAAAGTCTGGGTATAAATAAATAGGCATTGAAAAACGGAAGTCCAACAAGCAGGAACTGCACCGACAAAGAGAAAACGTAAGTAACACAGTTGTATTTTACATGCCGTCATCTACCGAACCTTATTTAAATATGCCCGTTGCGCCAGATTTAACCCAAATATGATCCTAGCCTTTTCGCTTATATTTAAAAACAATATCCATTAATATATTATAATATAATACATGAATACATAAAAATCAAATGATGCAGTGATGAATATTGACACATTACGGCCAATGAAGATTAAGAAAACAAATACAAATGAATACTAACTATGGGTTACAGGTTAACTCATATTCCTTACGATACTGTTTTAATGCTGAGCAAAATTAATTTCATTATTTTTTTTCACTGCTATAAATTAAATGTGGTTTATTTTAAGTTTTCTAATTCCAGACTAGGATTGCAATATTGGACAAATGCAAACCGTTCATCTGTGACTGCTGAATCATTTCATTTCGACGTGTAATTTTCTACTGCGCCAATTCAAATACTTTCGACTGTTGAAGCCGAAACTCATAATCAATCCAACTTGAAGTCGGGAGTAGCCAACCCTATCAAACCAGTACAAAGATTTTAACCTATTCACGATTACTTTTCTGTGTTCTTATTTAAATTTACAGCAGAAGGTCAAGAAGTTAGTTGAGCGTAGGCAGTGCGAATAAGAAGACTTATTGAGGAGGGTATGGACTATTCCCTAAGGGGCAAAAAAAAAAAAAAAAACTGAATTTATTTAATATGTGCATGATAATTTATACCCAAAGAGAAAACTGATTTAAATTTAAAAAAAAAAAAAAAAAAAGACAAGTTTAAATACATTCATCTGATAGGGTAGAAAATGTTAGTATTTAGGATCGCGTGAAGCAAGGTCAGCAGGCCGCCATTAAAGAGGATGAACAGAGCACATCCTGGCGTGAAAACGCGAGGGGGGTCAGGAAGGCGAGCAGCTGACCCTTAAGGAGTAAATGGATTTAAAAGGAGCACATCATCAATCGTGGAGCCTACAATCAGAGTCATCTCTCAGTATAACCATGATTTCCAGTATTTAACACGCTCCCCATCCAACAATATCTTATGTAGATTTAGTACTCCTAACAAAGTAGGAATTACAATGACAATATGGCATCTGAATGTTGTGGCATACCAACGGATTTAACGAATTTTTTCGTTGCACATATTATTTTCGCCAAAAAATGGCTGCCTAAATTATTTAACAATAATATTTCACCGTTTCACCCTATCAGATGATTGTATTTAAACTGGTTTTCTGGCAAAATTAATACTTGGATTTTAAATCCATTCCAGAAAACATATAATTGTTACGAACGCTCAGTAGAGAGTCTAGAATCGACAGAGAGTCTAGTCCTTTATACCTTTGGACGTTTATGCCCTGGACCAGTCGAGGCCGGCCTTAACTTCTAAAGGTATAAAGGCCATTCATTATAGGCCTTCCTCGAAGCTCTATATGAGCAGCTATGTTTTTCTATTTGTTTTAGAAACTGTACATTGCAGAACCTTGAATCTGATATAAAACAAAATAAATTCAAGATATGTAATTACCTAAACCATACCAAAAAAGAGAAAATATTTTTAGAAAAGCACCTGATGCGAGTACTACTTAAACTAAACACTTTTCCAAATATGTTTTATTAAATATGTCTATAACTAAGAGTAAACGATTTATTCCACCCAAGTCGAAAGGTACAAAGAGGAGAAAATATACCTTCTACCAGCTTACGTGGAGTAGCTATGCCTGGCTCTAAGCCAACCAGGAAGAGAGAGTGGGAGGCCAACCCTCGCAGTTACATTCTAAATATCTTCACACCTTTTAAGTTTCGTATTTATTAATAACAAAAATAATAACTTATATATTTGACACTTTCAAGTTTGGCCTTCCATAAAGAGTCTTTTTCCCCCAGATTTGTATACTTTTTTTTAAACCAATAATTAAAAATTTTTTTATGAAGACAGTAAAAAGCTGCACCATTAATATAAGAAATAGTGAATATTGTTTCCAAACATTACCTGTAGTGCGTAGCGCACAGTCATCTCTAGCTTACATCAGACCTTTTCCCCCACTCACTTAATATGAAAAAACTAAAGGCATACGCATTGTATTCTCCTGCATTATTTATTCCTTATATGTTAAGTTTATATGCGAATAAATAAGAGTGAAGAAATGATCATATTTATTTAATAAATATAATATAAGAGGAATATCCAAAATAAATTAAATTTTCCAGGAAGCAAGCCACCCTTTCTCTGGGGTAAGTAAAAAGAAGCATGAAAGTTTCAAATATATAAGTTATCATTTTTGTTATTAAGAAATACGAAAATTAATTTCTTAATAAAAAATTAATAACTTATATATTTAGGGCTTTAAAGTTTGGCCTTCTATGAAGTGTCTTTCTTTTCTCCAGATTATTCTCTTTTTTTTTTTTCCAACAATTAAAAACTCTGTTTATGTATTCCGTAAAAAGCTTCATTATTAATACAATATATAGTAAATATAGTTTCCAAGTATATGTTTTTTTTACGAAAAGAAATGCAAATAAACAGGGAGTTGAAAAAAAAAATTCATAAAAAATCGAAAAATAAGACTTTTTAAAT
>KZ809001.1:64257-84178 GCA_000696205.2 Oncopeltus fasciatus | reverse complement strand
ATCCAAATATTTATAATAACATATTTTTTATAAAAATTATTCATTGTATTAATAGTCCATTGTTATCTACCGTCATTAGCCCTCAGCTAGTCAATTGCTCCATCCCACGCTTATATCATTCTATAGGATGGCTGTCAAAGCACTTTCTAGCGAAACATTAATCCTAAGGTGCGAAGTAAGGACTATATAACTGATGTAACCGGAAAACAAACAAAGTTCATTGTTTCTTTGGCTTGCAGAAAGAATGAAGAGAAGCTCTTTATATAATATTGTACGAATACAATTTTTTTTTTTTTTTTTACTTTCCATCAAAGGAGACAATCTTCCAATAAAATCTCATATCTGAAAAGTTTTCAATAAATTCTCAATAATTTGTAACCTCTTAGCTGATTACTGAAGGGGAAATCATTTTCAATTAAAATGGGGATGTAAAGGACAAGGATGGCATGCTGTTGCCGATACTACGCAATATATATACAGAACAAGTAATGAAAATAATAGTTGAAAGCTTATATTGAACGCAAGTGAACTCAAGCTGAATACAATCATACAGAAGTTACAAAATGAAGAGTATGGACTGAAACGCAATACAAAAAAAACAACTAAAGTTATGATTATAGGTCGTGTAATTAGCAACAACAAACCAGACATCCTGACTGCTGCCAATTTTAATGACAACCAATTTGAGGATATGTGATCTAGCATAACTAACTCAGGTAAAAATGAATGTAAAAATACATAATATTTTGTTTGGTTGTGGTTTTTTATCCCTCTTAAATAAGTTAGGCTCTCGCTAATGTAGAGGGGATTGAGTGAGATAACTAGCTAGTCCTTGTGGTGTAATGGATTTAGCATACCGGCCCGGATAGCAGGAGGTCCAGGTTCGATTCCTGGCGAGGACAGATAGATTTTTTTTATTCTGTTCCCTCTCATTAATTGTTTAGAAATACATAATAATCGCCATAGTAAGATCTGCTTTGACGATATTTACAAAGATGTTAAACTTTGGGTTTTACGTACTTTCATATTTCCCATTTAACAGGTGAGACCATTAAGAAATCCGATTGAAACAAACCTAGTGCATTTGAAATGTAGTTCTACAGAAGGCTTTCGTAGCAGTGCTACGAACCTTTCTATACCACTGTAAAATGAGCATTAGGCTTTGGTCAAGTAGCCAGACGAAGCGGACAATTGGTAAACCTCGTACATCAGGGTAGAATATGAAAAGGACGCTCAACGAATAATAGGACAGACTGAACGAAACAGCTGATTCTTACCAGATGCGATAAATACAGTATAAGACATCAAATCCCGGAGGGCACATCGTACTGTCACGATACGGGGGAGGCTATGGACCAAAGTAGTTCCCGCAGGATTCCGGGTACAAGTGACAGAGTCCTCTGAGAATGACGCTGTAAGCTGAGGCAGCCGTACCTTAAAAGAGAGACTACTCGATTCTCCCGAGGGAAGGACGTTCCCTCGCAGAGAGGTCGCTGATGCTCTTCTACTGAGAAGGAGTAGAGGGGAAAGAGGACAGAATGCCGAGGAAGACGATGGGTACAAAAGGTACGCGAGCTCCCCTTACACATGTCCCGTTACAAGGCGAGGCCACTAGAGCTCACAACACCTCTATTATTCAGTTGATGAGAGGGCACCTCGCCTGTTTATTCGCCAGCAGAGCTTCTATCTCTGCCCTCACACACAGCCATTTAGGCTTGTAAATTATTCTGTAAGTTCAAAAACCCAAATAGTACAAAAAGAAAATATCATTTTCGCTCCATAAAAGCTGAATTGGATTTAATATAAATATTCTATACATATCAGCTTGAGAANTTATAATAATATATTTTTTATACAAATTATTCATTGTATTAATAGTCCATTGTTATCTACCGTCATTAGCCCTCTGCTAGTCAATTGCTCCATCCCACGCTTATATCATTCTTTGGGATGGCTGTCAAAGCACTTATGCTTCTAGCGAAACATTAATCCTAAGGTGCGAAGTAAGGACTATATAACTGATGTAACCGGAGTACAAACAAAGTTCATTGTTTCTTTGGCTTGCAGAAAGAATGAGGACAAGCTCCTTATAGGATATATTGTAGGACATATGGTATTGTAGGAATACAATTTTTTTTTTTTTTTTTTACTTTCCATCAAAGGAGACAATCTTCCGATAATATCTCATATCTGAAAAGTTTTCAATAAATTTTCAAAAATTTGTAACCTCTTAGCTGATTACTGAAGGGGAAATATTTTGTAATTAATAAGGGAATGTAAAGGACAAGGATGGAACGCTGTTGCCGTTACTACGCAATATCAATACAGAACAAGTAATAGTTGAAAGCTTATAATGAACACAAGTGAACTCAAGCTGAATACAATCAAATAGAAATTACGAAATGAAGAGAATGGATTGAAACGCAATACAAAAAAAAAAACTTAAGTTATGAAAATAAGTCGTGTAATTAGCAACTACAAACCAGACATCCTGACTGCTGCCAATTTTAATGTCAACCAATTTGAGGATATGTGATTCAGCATAACCAACTCAGGTAAAAATGAGACAGAAATACATAATAATTGCCATAGTAAGATCTGCTTTGACAATATTTATAAAGACGTTAATCATTAGGTTTTATGTACTTTCATATTCCCCATTTAACAGGTGAGACAATTAAGAAATCCGACAGAAACGAACCTGTTTCTACAGAAATGTGGTTCTACAGAAGGCTTTCGTAGCAGAGTGCTACGGACCTTTCTATTCTACTGTAAAATAAGCATGAGGGTCATTAGAAAGATAAGGAGAAAATATCTCGGCAACTTTGGTCGAGTAGCCAGACGAAGCGGACAATTGGTAAACCTCGCACATCAGGGTAGAATATGAAGAGGACGCTCAACGAATAAGAGGACAGACCGAACGAAACAGCTGATTCTTACCAGATGCGATAAATACAGTATAAGACATCAAATCCAGGAGGACACAATCGTACTGTCACGATACAGGGGAGGCTAGGGACCGAAGTAGTTCCCGCAGGATTCCGGGTACAAGTGACAGAGCCCCTCTGAGAATGTCGCTGTAAGCTGAGGCAGCCGTACCTTAAAAGAGAGACTACTCGATTCTCCCGAGGGAAGGACGTTCCCTCGCAGAGAGGTCGGTGATGCTCTTCTACTGAGAAGGAGTAGAGGGGAAAGAGGACAGAATGCCGAGGAAGACGATGGGTACAAAAGGTACGCGAGCTCCCCTTACACATGTCCCGTTATCAAGGCGAGGCCACTAGAGCTCACAACACCTCTATTATTCAGTTGATGAGAGGGCACCTCGCCTGTTTATTCGCCAGCATCTCTGCCCTCACACACAGCCATTTAGGCTTGTAAATTATTCTAGAAGTTCAAAAACCCAAATAGAACAAAAAGAAAATATCATTTTCGCTCCATTAAAGCTGTATCGGATTTAATATAAATATTCTATACATATCAGCTTGAGAAAAAGAAAACTTTTAAAATATTATAATGGATTTAGATAATTCTAGGTGGATTGACACTGAAAAATTGACTTAAATACAAAAAGAAATCATTAATAGAATTTAATAAAATAAAACAAATTTACATGTTATTGATTTTTGGGAGTAAAGAAACTTACTTATTTTATTCTGTGGTTTAAACATTGCAATCAGTTCTGTTACATTACAAGCGTGATTCGCTCTCAAGATAATAATATGAATTTTGTTGATATTATGCTTCTTAAAAAGCTTTAAAGATAAAACAAAAACATGGCGAAAGGATGCATTGGGAATAAAAACACCATGCTGCACCCATTGTAAAGCTATGTAACATTACATCTGCAAGGGAACTAGATATAGTAAACTTGGTTACAACTGATGACATTCTCCTTCTGCTTAAATCTGCACTTAAATCTTAATGTACATACAAAGGGATACACATTCAGATGGAGACCGCAAAAAAATATATTTAAAATAAATATAAAAAAGTACCCGAAGCTGAAAATCTATATAGAGATAATTTCCTTAGGATATATTCCATAATATATAGAATGTTAATATATAATTTCAAAGGTGAGATTGGGCTACAGCAGCACTAATTACTCGTATACTCATAAACACTAGGAAGCTTGTCTTTCCGGATATTTTAAACAAAACGGAAAGAAGAATGAATATCGGTCAAGGCAAAAGTTCGAATGCAGGAATTAAATAAGAAACGAGCAAATATTGATCTCTCCTTACCAACTTAACACAGACTCATATATTCCGCTCAAAGTAAAAATGAATTTATCTGAAAAGACTGGTTTTGGAGCCAAATCCAATAGAATCAGTATTTACTAAACAGGTTTTTCACATTTTATTAAAGTTAGATTAAATAAGAATAAATTATGCGTTTTGTCTTACAAAACAAGAAGAAGTGTAGGCATTATAGTTG
Source organism: Oncopeltus fasciatus (assembly GCA_000696205.2). Classification (NCBI taxonomy): domain Eukaryota; kingdom Metazoa; phylum Arthropoda; class Insecta; order Hemiptera; family Lygaeidae; genus Oncopeltus; species Oncopeltus fasciatus. The sequence continues at coordinate 79,741 of KZ809001.1, read as the reverse complement.
TCTGGCAGGCTATTATTAGACAGTCTAGCGATCTGAAAAATCGCAGAAGTTTGGGTAGGGGTAGGTTGTGCTAAACTCACTTGGTTATATTCTTAAACATGTTTCTTATTATGTGCGCCACCCATCTATAATAGTTGTAGAACATGAATGCTGTAAAATGTATAATGTGAACCTATAATATCCCATAAATGTTTTCCACGAGCAAACAGTAACGAAGTTATTAACGATTTTGTATTTATATTAACCCTTGTCCCGTTTATTACATTCCTATTATAAATAATGCTATTAAAATTAAAATTAAACCACTAGTAAAATACGCCAAAATACTGATCCTATACTTTTCGACAAGCCTCCTTGAAACACTTTTTCGGAAAATCTGGTAAAAGGTAGAAATATAGAAAAAGTTGAACTCAACAGTTCTCAACTTGACAAGAGATAAGATAGTAAAAAAAAATGAACAAAACTCAGAAAGTACTAAATTAATACAGCAAATGTTTAGTGAGGGTTACATCCACATCCAAAAATTGAATGAAATGTAACGCTGAATCCTGCAATAAATAAACTGTCCCACAATAATCAAGATTTTATTACTTTAGAGTGGGGGTCAATTATTGGGGGGGAGGGATAACGATTCCCCCTTCTTCCTCCAAAAGTACATTTAATTTATAATTTATTTTTATTTTTTGCATCTATGTATATTATACTAAGCCATCGAATTATAAGATACTTTATTAGAAGATAATTTATAAATAAAGATAATTTGTAGAAAGAAAAAAAAAATTATCTTCGGCAGGAGATTCCCGACTAAAAGAAAGTTACCTACTTAGCCTCCCTTGCTTGTCTTGTATTAGTTGTAATTTACACATAAATAGCCAGAAACAATCCTATGCTCGACGCGGTGGCCCGATTAAGAAATATTATTCTCCTTTTTAGTAGATTTCCCATAGGAAAATCCAGCTATACAAGTCAGTAACATGACGCAACTTTTGAAGAATTTCAACAGATCATCGATCCCACTTTAGAGTGGCATGTCCAAAATTGTATATATATATATATATATACACATTAAAACGCAATTGTGTGTGTGTGTGTGTGTGCTGAATTTTTTTTAATAACAGTACGAAATTGGATATTTAGGCTTAATTTTACGTAACCATATTATGAGTTCGTTAATGGCTTAAATCGGTTTAGAAAAAAGGGGGTTAAGGAAAAACCAAAATTTTATATCTAAATATCTTCGTTATTATTAGCGTCCGAAGGGATATGAATACATAGGAACTAGGATTTAAAACACAATTTTATGTTCAAAAGGAGAGTTTGTTGACCGTAGATATTATTCTAAGATGATATTATATATTTTAACGCATAATATGGAAGTATTTCTAGAGCATGGGCAGGCTCTCTTATTTGAAAACAACCGGAAATGAAAATCGGCATTAAACTTTTTGTTAGAAAACATGGAATGAATTTACTATCAGTTGAAATCAGATGAGGGGGGAAGGAAAACGAAAATTGTTTAATATCCATATATTGATATTTTTTTTTTTTTTTTTTGCGTTAGGAACTAGTTCAACACAACAACATGTGGAATGTATTTTCCAAAAAGTATCTTCTGTAACACTTTAAGAAAAAAGCTTATAAGGGGGGATATTTCCTAATATAACTACTATGGCTGAGTACTTCGCCCATTCCTTCTCCAGCTATAGCATATGTAGCACCTGCGAGATGGACATTTTCCTATCGTTGCTAAGTCTTCCTTTAATCCCCCGGCGTTGAGGGAAATACTAAGAGATTCCCTCTGGCTGGATGTAGGAACTGCGCTCTGGCAATAGACCCAGCTAGATCGTGATAAACAGGCAGGACGAGCGGGGACAATAAGAGACACCCACGTCCAATTCGAGAGAGATATGTTCCGCAGAGGGAGGACAAGCGAGCGAACCACCTCCACTTGCGCAACGGTGGCGGGTAGTGAAAGCACACACAGTCCGCTCACACCAGTCATAGCTCGCCTCAAATCACCTGCAAAATTCTCTACTGAACGGTTTTATAAGCTGAGGAATCAGTCAAGGCATCCGAAAATTTTCGTCTGAGATCAACCAGGATCTACAAAAAATAAACTGTAAAATAAGCGTAAAAAGTAGGGGATCCAGAATATTTATTCTACTGTATATATTCTGTACGATATTGTTCAAAGAAGTCAAAATTTAAAATCAACGTTTTCTCTACCTTAAAAAAAGAAAAAAAGAAAAGATAAATTGCAGTGGGCAAAAAACATCAAATCATTAGCATACCATGTAAATTTAGTAGTTTTCGAAAAATCTAAATATTTTAAGCATTTTTTCGGTAATGTTTATTTATTTACGCCTTATATGAATTGTGTTTGTTATTTTAATTATATACATAAATTTTAGAGGAAAAAAACAATTAAAGGAGGCTTCTTGAGTTTTAAAATGAAATTTGAAGGTTCAGATATAATTCTTCTTTTAATTGTAGATATTGCTGCACAACACTCGACATTAAGTATTCCTCTATCAGTTAACGAATACGTAATTTTACAACGTGAAACTACTCACTACGTCAGCTTATCGTAAAAAAAAATTATTTTTTTCATCGCACTTGAAAACATTGCTGATAGACAATTGATAAATGAAGATAACAACTAATCCTACGTTTATTCTCAATAGATACTGCGTGCCATATTCCGTTACGATGAACAAAAACCATGATATTTATCATGGGTACATTCCTTCTGATTTTGCCGATTAAAATGTAGGTAGGAACTTCGGTCAACTGGAAACTCAAATAGCGCTAAATAAATAGTGGCAATTGTCATTTTCAGCATGTTAAAGAGATCCATTTCGGTTTCAAAAGCTTGGCGCTGCGGATTCCAATCAATTTGATGGACATAAAAATAGGCCTCCCCTAAGGTGTAGGGGATGTTACCGACTAACTAACCCCACCCTCAATTAACGCTAACAGTTTTATATATAATTATTATACTTTGATAAAATAATACCGACAATATTACGTCTTTAGTTATTAGAAGCTTCAGATAATTATATAAACCCCATAAACAAATTATTAATAAAAAAAAATCATATTTTCAATATTAATTAATTTTATTTTTTTAGCAATATCTAAGCCTGATATCCGATATGACTGATTAATAAAATAGTTTAGAGATCCTTGGGAAAAGTCGCAATATTGAATTAATAGGTACACTAATTTGAAGTTTAGAAAATGGAAAAAGAATTGAAATTACCCTTCATTATTAGGAGTAAAATTATTCCTNCTTCATTATTAGGGGTAAAATTATTCCTAAAGAAAAAAAAAGAAAAAACAATGATTACCAAGTTAAATTTAAGGCAGAAGAAGTGAAATATAAAGAAAAGAGACAGAAAACTTCTTATAAAGGATAAATATTCACAGAAACAAATTTTTTTTTCAAATAAATACGTTTTTGTTATTTAAATTAATTGTGAAATGTTATTCAGATGAGCTCAATCAGAAACTAATTCTCAACGACATTAGTCTCTGAATAAATCTCGTTTCTGCTTCACATTTCGTTTTCATAAACTTCAAGCTTAAGTCTGTTAGTTAAATATATCCCGCAGTCGGCCAATGTGAGAACTCTCAGTCAGGAGTTGGGTGTCGTTTCTGCATGCTTAACAAAAGAATATTCATCTCTGTCCGAAGAGATCGTGATCAGGTCAAGGTGTTGGAACAGCAAGTGTGGGAGCCAACATAACCTGTATATCCATTCCCTAGTAAGTCTTCTCCTATACCTCTCCCCCTCAGGATTTATTTAAGGGTTTTCTGAAAATAAACCTTCCAGTAAATTGAGGAATGATGGTAAAGGCCAAGTGAACAGCCAGTGACATGCCGATGAAGGTCTCTGAAGGAGCGAAAGGTTCACGACTGCTACCTAACTAAACACCTGAACTGATCATGGTATCACTCACTCAGCTTAGCCATACTTCGCTAGCAGTTTACACTAAACAGAAGTTTACTTTTCCTTAATACGTGTCATCAGTAAGTATAAATTCCAACATTATAACTCATAGCTTAGCGAGAGCTAGCGTAAACACAATTTTTTCTTTCTTTCTTTTTTTTTTCTTTTATCAGTACATCAACTACATATTTTTGGCGGATTTTTTTTTAAATTGAAGACGTAATTGTAGAGAATTGCATATCATAACGTACTAGTAAAATTCACAGTTACAAATAAAATAAAAACTATGAAAGAGCAAAAGGATCAACATGATTGCCCACAGTCAATTTTGAAGAGTTCCTCTAATTTACACGTATAATACCAATATATTTATTTATAGCGTTCATAAAATAAAAATAAATAACTAAACATAAATATCTTGCGAAAAACTACAAAGTAGGTACTGGAGGATTGAAAACTTGAAAAATAAATGTACTATGAAACTCATTCAAGGAAATTATAATTTTACATCATTAGCAAACTTTAAGTACAGTAAATTAAAAGATAACCTCTAAATAAAATAGCCATAATGCTCATGGCTCACTTTATTGCACTTTAACAATAAAAATAATGTCATTTATATTTAGAATGAACGAATTTTCGCCGAAGAAAATAAAACAAAAGAAAGAAATACCTAAAACTCGTCAAAATCTCCGTTTTTCGTCCATAGGATCTTATTGAATCGTAATTAATTAATTTGAATTTCAAAAGTAAATGTATTCAATCAATAAAATCATCATTCAATTCAACGTCAGCTTCAAATAAAAAATAACAGCAAACTTTGTTTTATAACTGCCTGTCCATTTGGGTTAAACTTGATAAGTCACTAACTTACTAAACTTTAATATCTTAATGTAAGATCAAATCTTTAAGTGTTCACAAATTTTTAAATAAAAGACACATATATATCTAAAGAATTTTCAACAATTGGTTTATCAACTACATAACAAATACTAATAACTAGTTCATTAACATTTTCCTAATATGAAAAAGCTGGAATACCTAAATTGGTTCTTAGTTTTATAAGAGGGGGCCCAACAAAATATGGTTACAATCGTGAATATCTTCAATCTTAAGCATTCGGCGTAAAAATGTTTTTAAACGTAAAAATATGAAAAGTACAACTAGTACCTATCATATTCCACTTTTTCTTAACACAGGCTGATAATAAAAATGCAACTATATAAAATTAAGGATTTGCTCTGAACTCTGAACTCTTCCTTGGCCGATTTCAGCTCTTCACGAACCCAACCAACGGTTGGAAGAAGAAAGCTCATACCGTATTCGGTTTCTTCTTTGAACATTCTTCGTGAATAGAGAGCGAACACGAACACACGCACACACACACTGCATACACAAACACAAACCTATGTGCACTCAGCTATACCACATTCAACGTGGATAAAATATTTCTTTTCTCTAGAGGTTTATGCCAACATTTTTCAAATAGCTAAACGCTCAAACACGAATAACACACATACTCAAGCAAGGAAGTTTCACAATATTAAAAACAACTATGCTACCAATATTATTTGAAATTCAAAACTTTTAAGCTATATTTTGTTACCTTTATCTATTATGCTTAAAACAAATTAATACTAATAGTAATTTACAAAAAATGAATAAATGATAACATTAAAACATACCGACATCAATTGAAAGCTGATAAGTCGCAAACATCTACCTAAAAAAAAAATTAAAAATAATTAATTTGTGACGACAGTAAAAACGATGTTTTTCGAAAAGTGAAGCGAAGAAATAATAAAACAATGTTAAGAAAACTAAAACAATTACTCTTACTTATATTTAACAAAAACAATGTATTAAACATTAATTGATACATACATTTTTATGTAAACATTAAGATAAAATATCAATAAATATAGATATTCTTACATACAAAAATACACTTCCCAAAAAATTAGTATGAAATAAAAATCCAATAAAATATATCAGTAGTTAAGATAAATCTTATTCTCAATAGGTTCTGACTGACAGACCATTGAGTTGCATAAAATAAGACATTCTTCAGTTTAGTATTTTATTTTCTTCATTGGAATTTAGCATGATATGCATAAATAGCAAAATTTACGGAAAATATATTTTTCCATTGAACTAATCAATATTGAGTTTCATCACTCTAAATACTGCAGACGCTGCAGTGAAAAAACTTTTTCTTCTCGCACTTGACATTTCAGGTACCTATACTTTAACACAAATTTCACCGATTTCGCAAAATAACGAACTCAGCATTTCATTTCACATTCAAAACTGTTATGAGAAATTTTAATAGAAAAAATGAATAATTTCGGCTTAGAATAGTACAAATGAAACTCATGATGTAGGTAAATCGCATTTATAATACTTAAATACCGATGCGTAACTCCTAAATTTCTTTTCTTATTAAACATACCTACAATAAATACTACGCCATCGAAAATCGGAAAGTTTTTTATGCTCACGGGACATTTGAGTTAATCCCTCACTGATATATAAAAAAATTATATTTACTATCCTTATCTAAATTAAGGGGCAGCAAACCCAAGAGTTCAGTAGATAGATTTATATATTGGTACACAATTCACTTTGGTAACATGACGCGAAAAATGTCCAAGGACCTTCGATAATCCTACATTAGAGGAGCTAATATAATATGGTCCGTTAAATGTATGCAAGTGTTTTGTCTCAACCCGCTGAAGTGTCGACACTTTTTTAAATAATGAATCCAAATTAAATTATTTTTGTATAAATTTTTTCTGTGAATTCTGTTGTATGAGTTGTTATTAACTCAAATTGTTCGGAGAGAAGGACGGGTTTAGAGGGATTCTAAATTTTAAATCATTACATTATCGTTATTTTTATTGTTGCAAAAAAATGCATAGGACACAATAGGTATAAAATGTAATTTTTTAACAATTATATTCCATACATTTTCTTTTCAATATACCAAATTCAGTATCCAGATTTTTCATTGCGAACCCTAATATAATTCATTTTTGATTGAAATGTGAATGGGGGGTTTAGAGGCGGAACACAAATAAAAATCGTAATATCTTCGTTATTATTTGAGAAAGGGAAAAGTTTAAAGACCATAAAAAGAGTAAAGTGTAACTTTTTACAAAACATGCTATATAATAAATGAAAAACGTTCATTAAGGAAGTAATTTACGAATGTAATTACGATGGGAGAGGGCTACCACCAATCAACATACAAGACCAGTCTAGAGCAAACATTAGACATAGACATTAGTGGTCATACATATTACATTCATACATTCATTCTGCTCTCCGTTTTGGTACATTAAAGTTCACTATTCTCCTTCATTAATATAAATAATTAATGAAACAAGGGAAATCGTTTAAATTACGCAGCTCCTGCATGTAAACATAGATAATTCTATATCTATCTAGGCATTCTTCCCAACATAGAACAGTCTTTATAAGACGAAAGAATGTTAATGCGAAGTGACGTAATTTTGGGAAAATATTCCAAGCCAGGGACGAGAAAAAATCCGCTCTGTAATTCAAATGTAAAATAAACAAAAAGAATAAGAGGAAAAAATAAAAGAAAAAGGCTGCAATATCTCCCTCGCTTCTCCAACAACAGTGTTTCCCAGGAAAGAATAGGCAGACGAGAATGCTGTAAATTATTGTACGATTTGTTACATTTGTAAATATATTCCTTGGTGTTCATTTTTAAAATGTCGTAAAACACCAGTTATGTTCTTATCGTAAGTTTTCATTAATTCACTTAAGTACATAACATACTTATTAACTTTATCAATATTATTTTTCTTATGGTGTTTAATCCCACGTAAATTTTAATAATTTTTAGAGCCAGGATTCGAACCTGGATCTCCTGCTTTCCAGGCCGGCATGTTACCCTTGGTAACGTACCGGCCCGGAAAGAAGGAGATCAAGGTTCGAGTCCTGGCTGGGACAGTTAGATTTTTTATTATGTTCCCTTGCACTAAAAATTGTCATAATTATTAACATTTTGTTCCTCTAAAACCACTTTTCTAAGAGGACTGATTTGAACCAAAATAAATTCCTTAAACCATTTACAATAATATGCCTTGGTTTCCCTGTTTTAAAAGCCCCTCACGAAGGAACCGCGAAATCTAAATCCATGTTTCATATAATTCCCATATTCATAGTGAGTAAATAAGGAAATTTAATTTACCAACCGCAAAAAAAAAAATTGTGAGCGAAAAAGGTATGACAACAATACTCAGATCTTTGACCAGGAGGGTAGATTGGGGGAAGCGCTCGCACCTCAGAGTTATTATAGTTAATTTCCTCATAAGTGAGTGTTTTATTGTAAAACTCTGTAGAACATATGCGTCAGAAAATTATATTTTAATAATAAAGTTCGTTGAACTTTTTAAAAACTGAAATAACAAAGAAGATATTACGATTATATAGTTTAGTGTTACCCTTAAACCTCCCTCGCCACCCTTTTTCTCATTTCACTTAAACCAAAAATAAATATTTAAAAGGATATGGAAAAAATAACTAAAAATTTAATTTGGTTTCAGTTATTAAAATAATAGAGGGCCAGCATATCACTCAAAAATNGAACAGTTTTTTGATATGGGCTTCATCTGAACTTCCTTACCCTTGACTAGTTTCAGCTATGACCGGAAAAAACTAAACTACCTAGATATGTCTCTTTATCTAAAAAATACCGACACTGCAGTATATACCTTGTTTTTTTCTTTTCTTTTTTTTTCTTTTTTACTACTACTGCCTCTTTATTGGTAATATTTTGATGTACAATGTGCTATAAGTAGCAGTCCGTGTCCTATGGTGGTGAGAGTGTAATTGGTACACCACCTATAGCGACCCTTTTACCCGTAGATATGTGCGGGTTATGGTGAGAATACATCTGCGGACGTTGAGCTCCGAGGAGCTTTACTTTATTTGTTAAAAAAAAAAATTAAAAAAAAATCACTTGCCAACGGCCATACCACGTTGAACACACCCGTTCTCGTCCAAAATAAATCACATGTTGACCATACCTTTTTATGCAAGATTAATTAGCTTCTCTAGTGTTTAGGGAAACCTGTTCTGAAATTCCCTACTAAAGCACCGTGAATGTTATTTTCCGAATCCCCGATGACCTTTCACTGAAGGAGAAAGGATGGGAAAACGGAGATCGTAGGTGGCAAAAAGAAGGAGGTAAGATAGCCTGACTAGTTAAGGGGGAGGAGAGATAACGATTCCCCGGAGAAAATGCGAGATTCCCCAGGCCGGTCTGATTAGAGGGCGGGGGATTCCTGACGCCATACCCACCCCTCAACTTACTCCTTCATCAAACCGCTCCTCCCTCACTGCTAGGAGTAGCATGTTTTCCTAGGGAACCCTAGTTTTCACAGGCAACAAGCATACAACTCTACAACTTCTTCCAGTAATAACCAAGTAACGATGTGATGCGGATCACACACACACAACCTTTTCCCTGAAGAAAATCAGTTGGAATTAATGAAAAAAAGATTTGAATAATTCACCTTATAAAATACATTAATTTCTTTTGCACTTGTGATAATAGAGAGAAATATATTTTTTATTCTTGGCCCAAAACAGTTGTTTTTATAAAGAATACTGTTAAAATATTTCAGGATTTCTTTTAAATGTCTGGATAAATATGCTTGGTCACATTGTTCAGTGTTCCTATTATTTTCGGCATACTTTAAATGTGCCAAATAAAATCTGTCATTATTCAGGACATGGTTTATAGTTTTGACATCTGTTTTGTCCTACACAAGTAATTTGTATGCTTCTCTCTGTGCTACAAAAATTGGTAAGAGGGGTATTTAACTTCTAAAATTCATTCATAAGATGAGAGATATTTTAACCATGTTTTTCAGAAATATTCTACCTGGCATCTAAGAAACTGATACTAATAGTTTGTTTGCTGATTACATAAACTTCTTGCCATTATTTTTTATGGATAAGGAATAGTAAGATATTTTTTGTCAGGTAACATATAAAAAATAATACATTTATACCTTTTTAAATAATGCTTATTAATTCCCTGTAACTAAGAAAGTGTTAACAAAATGTTTTTTTCAGAAAATCTGTTGGATATACGAAAATCATTATTAATGCTTATCCCAAAATAACTTATCCTATTTAATAATGAGGAACCCTGTGTTACTGTTTTCAAGCTTAAGCCCTCGGAATCTACAAAATTGGTAGTTAACAATTGAAGCCCGTGGCCAAAATATTTTGTNTATATACTATATAATTATTTATTAGTTGATATTGATTGAATACCAACACATTGACTATTAAACGAAATCATGATTAAACAGATTTAATAGCGTATAAGGGGATACTACTTTGCCTGAAACAAATATATGTGTTTACACATTCCAATGCTTCAATCATTGTACTCGCTTCGGCAGTACAAATACTTAAATTGGAATGACCATCAGTATGATTTTATAAGAATCATGATCTTATGCCTGATCACTGATACATAAGATTCTAAAGAGAAAAAATAATTTAACTGAATTTAATTTAATTGAAGGGTAGTGTAGTCAATTATTAATTATATTAATCAAGAACTGGGCCATATTTTCAAAAGGTTGTCGTGTACATACTTTAAAGATAATGGAGATTATGACAGAGCAAAGTGAAATAGGCAACATAAAAAAGGCGATTAGTATCATCTGAAATAAAATGGAAGGTATATATTTAAAATCGTGGAGGTAATTAAAAATAGCCAAACTTGGTTTGGAACCTTGGAACTGTCACGGCCTGAAAAATGAGACAGGAATGAGAACACCTTCCTTCTTCATTTTCTTTATATCATTAAAATAACAATTAAACCAATTTAGTATTTTACCTTTGCTACTTTGAAAGCATGGCGAAGAAAATACTGATTATGGCAAAAAAAATACTATTTTTAAAAATGATATTTTTAAATCCCCAGATACTGATAATAATTTTGACTAACTTTTACATTTTAAAAAATGATATTGTTTTATCTGCAGCGTCTAGAATAGGTGTCTTCATAAACATATCGATTATGTAATAGTATCCTGTCTGAATGCCGATTACCCAATAGGTAATATCAGAAATTTCATAATCTTTTATTTTCACAATTATATCTAATTTAATGGGTAACATCCAAAATATAAGTCGAACAGACCCCATGAAAAAATCTTAACAGCTGAATTAATATTCATATATTATTATAAATATTTAGTATTTAAAAAAAAACCTGATGAACTCCATGTATTCGACTAGTAGAATTACTTTTTATTTAAGTTTTAATAAAAATAAAACAAAGTTGGTGAGAGATCAATGACATTTAGATTAACATAAAAAAAAAAAGCATATATAAAAAAAATAAATAAAACTCGAGGATTGAACTTTTAAGAAACTCTAACCTTAACTTGTCAGTTGTTTTCTTACTTGGGGGTTTGTGACCATCTAGTGCCTGTTTTCTTAAAATATTTAATTTAAAAGATGATAAAATATTTTAATGATAAATTCTTTATCGAGATAAAATAGATTGACATTTACAAGTAAAAACGTGCATGCAAGCAATAACGGACCGACTCATACGCCCAGCATAAGCGAGCAATATGAAAGCAAAACATAATGCACCAATGTAAAATATTGAGCCTAGTTAGTGGACATATTGATTTATTAGGAAAACTAAAAAAATATATAAACATTTAAAGTTGGGACAATCTCTAACTTATAGCCGAAATGAAATCTGAAAGCTAAATAAAAGGGATGAATATTTGAGCTAAGAAAAGAAGAACAAATGCCATTTCTAGCCAACTACTTCTGGAAAAACTGATTTTATAATGGCTCTCTTGAGTGGGAGAGGAGAATGTGGCAGGAATAAATGCGAAAGGTCTCTTGATGGAAGCCATGATGGAATATACCAGCTAGTCATCTTTTTAAGACTGTTAAGTAGCAGAAGAACGCATAGAAGGAGTTCCAAGTATCGAACAACCGCGAAGAGAAAAAAAGGATTGTTGGTATTTAGTAAACAGCAGTCAAATTACTACAAATATTGCAAGGAGACACAGCACAGTGCTAGCAGTCAAGAAAGGAGTTAGACTGCAAGGCAGCAACAACCATAGCACAGCACATTTTTTTAAAAGCAAAAACATTGTACATTTATTCATTAACAACATTCATGACTCCTCTCCCACTCTACACTGATCTGCCCATTTCCTGGTCCCTCCAGATCTAGCTCATCGGAAAAACATAACAAACTCAAACATTTAATACCCTATGCCCCCACTGACTGATCTAGGATTTGCGTACATTACGAAAACTCATCATTATATTAGTGAAAAACATAAGCTTACATTGGGTATACGTCCTACACTAAATTTTTAATATATTATAAATAATAATTACACTCTTTTTTATTTATATTTTACTTTTATAAACTGTAATTTAAGCTAAAATATTTCCAATTGCTTCCTGATAAATCCGTTAGGATAGGCTGAAATTTACTCACAATTTGTGACTTATACTGAAGACTGATCATTTTTATTTTTGGAAGACGAAACAAAATTGGTATTTTGAACCTTGAATATGATTTAAGATATAATTATTATTTACAATGTTATTTGTTTTGTTGACCAGAATTGCATACTAATAATTCCAAGGAAATAAATTATTATTTAACGTAAGGTTAAACCTGTTTGTTCAATTTCGCTGCTCAAATGTTAAAATATTTTATTTATCAATAAAAAAAGTGTTGAGTTTTATAGGTCTAAAGTAAATATTACGCCAGCTACAAAAAAAAAAGAATATCTTCAAACACTTGATTTTGCAGGTAATTCCCCACTCACATTGATTCAATTTTTCTTGATAGCGACCTTAGCATAGCTATACAGCGAATTTCATTAAGAAAGCGTTGACATACACACAAACACATTATACACATATATATGAATTTTAGTGACTTTATCATAGATAACATGGAAAAAATTTCTAAAAAAAATCTGTCATGGGAACATCCACAACTGGTAAATTCCTTGCAATTCACCATAAGACCAAAATTATTAACTTTAGCTTATTATGAGAAAGTTAGAGAAATTGAATTCCTCTGTTCCAATACATTTCTTAATCTTACATAACCAACAATTTCCTCGGAAAACTTAAACATGTAAAATAACTCATGTTCTCTAACCAAACTGTGGGAACTAGTTGGCAAGTCGACTTCAAACTTAAGCACTGATTAAACAGCAAATACTAGAGCTGGTAGTTAGCTGACTCAACTCTTCATTTAACTGGTGAATATTCCACTAAAGAATATTTACGCTGATTCTTAAAGTTAGACGGATGTCTATGTTACAGTAACTTTCTACTATGTAATTTTCACCTCTTTAAAATGACTGTCCATAAGACTCAGCTGTCTCGACTCTAATACATAAATGTTTAGTCCTTAAAGGAGATTTTTCACAAGGAAATTAAACAAGTCACGTTTGGAGAAAAGAAAATTCTTTTCCCCATTGTGCACAGAAGATATAAAATCAAGTCCGCTATCATATATATCATAGCACTGAGAATATATAAAAACTTATGTACATAAGAAAGATGCAATAAGGATTTCTTTCAGAAGTACAATTGAGAATTTATTACGCTGTAGTCTAAAGAAAGAATACTCTTCGCGAGAGTCCCTCACCGCCCAACTTGAGAGATTAGGAGGATAACTGATGTCCTCTCCAAACACTTCCTATCCCTCACCAGCCCAATGTTTACAAGGGAAGAGGACGACTATATTAGGTCGACGGAGAAGTCAATACAGACCAAACAAACATCAATTACATCCTCAGTCTGAAAAATATCTAAAGTCTTAATCAGGTACCTGACTCGAAGTACTGAGGTGGCTCCACGCAACAACAGAAATATGGAATTAGTTAAAATTATCAGAGAAACACGAACATCCTTTAAAAAAATATTAAATTTCAACTGCTTGAAGATAATTCCGGTGCAAATATATCAAAACGGAACAAGCATTGAATTTCGTGCAGTGGGATATCTTTTAACTAAAAAAGAGGGACGGATACCACACTAAGATATGCTTTCAGCTCTAACTAATTAAAAGAAATTGCCATATTAATTAAAATCATAGTACAACTGCGTACTGTTGTACGTAAGTTGCCATTATTTTAAAACAAAGTATTAATTTTTAATCTTGAAATAATTAATATAAAGCCATTTGAATAGTTTAAAAAATAATTTGATAAGTGGTTTAGGCAACTTTACACCCAACGCTCCACCCCAAAAAATAATAAGGAAGAAATAAAATTTAAATTGGGAGATAAAGTCAAAGATATAGAATCTATTCTCCGAACCTATTCCATAATCCAAATCTCTCTTAAAGTTATATTGTAGCATTAAAGGTAAGGAATAGAGGCGTTTCATTTTAAGTAAATTATTGTGTAGAATTATATTATACAATGTACGTTCTAGTATTCGTATCAAATACTGAAATAAGCATCAATTGGGGCTAAGTTTATATGAAAGGATGCAAGAGGCCATAAAACTATTTAAAAATATTTCACACAATATTGACTAGAAAAACAATAAAAAATAACGAAGATAAAATAGATTCAAGAAATCGGTAGACTAACAAATAGTTTATAAGTGGGCACTAAATAAAAATAATAAAATAAAACCATTCTAAAGCAGAGGTAAATTAATACTTACTGTTAGCTAAAGGTTATTGAGAAAAATGAATGAAGGGGAGTGGACCAAGGTTGCCTTTCACACGTCACCTCACACTACGTTAATCCCACATGAAAACGAGGACTGACGTATAAACGGCGAGGGGGAGGAACATTCCTCAACTGCTGATCTAGGAATATACAATGATTCACTGTACATGAATTCCACTACTTGTTTTGCAATATTAATACGAATTTCCCACCAATAAGAGTTCATCGATTGCGATAACTGCCAACTTAAATTAGATATTACGAGCGATATTGTGACAGGAGGTGCTCTGAAATTCGGAGACCCGTCTAAAAAAAACCTATGGGAAACTTAACCCGACTATAAAACTTTCCTATTTAGGTTACATTCGCTAACGATAAGAAAGCAAATATAAAGATTCAATAAAATGTCAATGTGCCCAAGATATAACGTCTGTTTTAAATGTATGAATTTCTGACAAAGTATTTACAAAAACCTTTGGCACAGTTACAGATATACTATCAGGGAAGCATAGCAACCTTCACTCTGCAAACTCAAAACTGCTGTAGAGTAGAAAGCTCTAATAAACAGATTTGAGTTTCTGGATCAGGTCATGCGCTGAAATTCATGATGGGATATACAAGGTGATTCGTGACAACAAACGTATAGTTAAAAAAGGGCGACTTAGCCCAAACCATCCCAATGAAACTCTCAAGCCTGATGCTGTGGGTTCGAGTCCCACTTTGGACCGGTTTTCAGAGCAGACTCACATGCTCACGCCTAATATACACACATATTATATATATATATATA
>KZ809001.1:46476-60667 GCA_000696205.2 Oncopeltus fasciatus | reverse complement strand
ATATATATATATATATATATATATATATATATATATATATATATATATATACTTATACTTTACTGCGAGAATGCTCCCGAAATAGCTTAGTTACAATTCTTAAAACTGAAAGACATAAACGAAACATAAGTCACACTCAACGACCAGTGGGCTACTGGGGTCAGGCAAGAATTCATTTATTTTTAAACTAAATTACTTTGAAGAAAAAAAAAGAAAAAAAAAAAAAAAAAACTTGGTTTCAACGAGACGCAATCCCAAACGGAATAGAATTCAATAATAAAACACAGTGTCGTAGAAGACCTCGAAAACAAGCCAAAATAAATGCCAACAAAAGGTTTCCAAATCATTTGAGGTCAAAGATGAATACCACAAATAAATTGAATAAACTACGATTTCTAATCATCGCTAAATCCAATACCTATACCGTCAAACAAATTACAAATAAGATAATGTCAAAGAATGTCCTATACATCCATAACTTATAAATTCCGAGAAAAAAACATGAAGATTAATATGCCTTTAAATGAAGACCTGGGCCACGTGACTGGCCATTGAGAAACGAGAACAAAAGCAGTGTCATCCCATGAGGCGGTTCAAAGGAATTCAAATGCAATCAGAGCCCCAAGAGTGATTGAAATGCAGTCACCGTCCTCCTCAAGAAATATCACTGCTAGAATTATGAGAGCAGAACATCGCCTGTGGCCACTTCCAGCCGACTCAATGTGGCAAACCATTTTATCTTTTGATGGTCTCTTCAATAAACTAGATAATCAGATGAAATGGAAGATACTGTTTTATTTGGCAGATTTACCTTGGGGAAATACAGCTATTCAAATTGGTAACAAGAGGCGATATAGAAATATGTCTACCAAACGTTAATTGTAATAACTGAAGAAACTAAAAATAGAGTCTTCTCAAATCATGAGCGCGCACGCACACAAACAAGCTCGCGCGCACTAGCGTCACTCATTTTCAAAATAATGAATAATTAATAAAAATTAATTAATTTTAATAATTCTATTAAGTTTCTAATTTCAATTTTGGAAACCGCTTGATGAGTTTGTTAATAGATGAAGGGGAGGGAGGGAAAAAATTGAAATCTTAATACCATATTCATTATTAGTGATATAAATCTATAGGACAAAATATGAGTAGAACAGATTTTTATAACATTTGTATTCTATAAAATTTAAAAAAAAATAGATAGTTGTGCATTTATCTCAATCGCTAACTAATTATTTTTTGGCTGCAATAGGATAAGAAGGAGGGGAGATTTAAAAAAGACCAAAACAACGAATATATATTCCTTATCATTAGTCAGTTAAGCACAAAAATGTATATATTATAATAAGTGTAAAATACTCTTAACATTGACATTCATTATCAAAATACATTCTTACGAAAAACGCATTATAAGGAAGGAGATATTTAAGAAGGAGACAATAATCTTCCATTTTCGGCTTCAAACATTAAATAACACATTTACTCAATTTTATGTAAATTGTTAATACAATATTGGACATATGCATAGTGTAACATTTTTAATTTTAAAAAGCAATCAAGCAAAGTGGAGAAGGTCAAGCAGTGGTAACGAAATTCGGCGTTCAGGAGTAATGAAATGCAAAGTGAAAGAGTAAGTTCGTTATGGCCAAATTGGGGGACCACCTGTAAAGTCAAATGAGAGGAATAGCGCTTTTTCGGTCTAGCCGGTGTAACAGTTACGTTTTCGTGCTACGGAATTCAACACAGGTGAGTTTTTACATAAGACAAATATTTGGAGAGTTACCCAGCTAAACTGAACGCTTAGAAGTGAGGATTTATCTGTACCGTAAATAATAATTTTATGGCCAAGAAGCCATTATTATTTGTTTCTCTTGATTCAATTTTGGATATCGTTTTTAAATGAATAAGGTAAGGCTTGGAGTTCGTTGAAGAGTGAAATCGGACAAATAGGAGTGGGTATTATCTGAAATTTCAAGAGTCACTTCAAATTATTTTTCGAAGCAGAGGGATGTGTGTTGTAAAATAAAATATTCAATAAGTTTTTTTTTAAATATAACTCTTTATTTTAAAAAATTATTCTGTACATTTTCTATACATTGTAATTTTTAAAGGGGTGCATTGTTGTCCTTGCTCGTCTATCCCGGGACGTAAACTGTCCTCAGAGAGGAACCCAGTTTAACCCGCAATAGACTATCTGGCACCCATCTTCTCCTTATCCTAGGATAAGGAGACTGGGCAGGGAGTCAAGGAGGGAGTGAGAGGGGGAGAAAAATGCAAGTGCAATCACTCCCTTGAATATTCAATAAGTGAAGTAGATTACATGCGAAGAAAGTTAAAATAAAAATATTCATCAACCGTGGTGCCGATGAATTCGCTTAATAACGCAGTTCCTGCCTGGCGGAATTTTCGTAGTTGGCCTTCCTTTAAGTGACCCTTCCCTGTCCTCACCCGATTAAAACCATTGTAATCCATTATATCCACTCAACCCTGAAGAAGCCAACCAAGGATGCACGAAAAGTCGGCAACACGCCATCCATTACCTGACACGGTCAAGCCCGGGGGAAGAAATTGCCCATTACAGTTTTCCAGTGGCACAAGCAGATGTCAAGCAAAAGAACATAACCAGTAAATATATATATATGTATACCCCACTTACGTTTAACTCACTACTGTTAGAGTTTCTGTTTTGGTGGAATTCCAATTGAGATTTTCCTAGAGATTACGAATTCCAAGTATCCCTCTGAAAAAGCAATCAGTCCAATCTAGATATAGAAGTACAACGAACTATCTTATACAAGGAATCTCAAACCTTCTTATCTTATAAATGAGGTTTGTTTAATGTATCAAAACCCCTACTTGTGCTAAACGATTTCACCAACATAGAATTTTTCAAAATATTTCAAGAGCAACATGATATTAAAGCAATCTTCTCAACGTATATCTTTTTGATAATCAAAAATTAATACATCCATCAAGGTCGAGTTTAGTAAATCGAATAAATCGCAAATACTGAATGTTAAAATTTTTGGGATGAAACAATAAACTGGATTTGATCCCACTTTAGTTCTTTCAACTTTAAGTCTTTAATGAACATACATATGATAACCATTCCAAGTTCATGAATACCATTTAGCCAAGTTAAATGAATATTAATGATATGAAATTAAATCTCTCGGAAATAATTGAATCAAATGCCTGATTCCACATAAACCCCTACTCTTAATGCTGAGATTATATTAATTAAAAGAACATGTTTTTAAATAAGTAATAATGTCAACAAATGGAACCTTTAAACAAAAGTGAAATTTGTTTTAATATGCCTCTTACAGCTATGGATGTCAGGTAAACACCCATTTCTTGTACTCCCATTTTGCTCGTTTCAAAAAGTACTTATGAATAATCATTCCGATGCTACTTAACCACAATATAAAATTTAATAAAAATTGGAAAAATTGTAACATTTCATTAATCAAATGAAGGGTTTCTGACTCTAAATTTGGATTGTCATTTTATAAGCCACCTAAATGGCTAACGCTATTATTGTCCTTAGATTTAGTGCGTTTTTCAAAATTTTCGAAAAGAAACACTCTCAAGAGCCCCACCCTCATAGTTTTGTTCAACATTACAAGTCGCGGTACTGCATAGACGAAAAAGAGTACATAAACTCATGGCTCGGCGAAAAAAGTTTGGCTAATGCGAACTATCTCTGACAGNTATAATAAATTAGCAGGCTGGAAGAGGTGCAGTTACTTCTGACATAGAGAAGACTGGGAAGTTAGTTTAAAAAAAAAAAAAAAAAAAACCAATAATAACTAAGGAAGATGAATATGATTATTCGATTAGCATTTCTGTAACGTCATCTCCTTCCCTCCCAACCTCATTTGATTCAAAGACGGATTTTTACATTGATTTGCGAAAAGAAGCTAAAACTTGTCTTTTCCATTACAAGAACAGAAGAACTTTCTCCTCAACGCTTCTAATTACATTCTTTAACATTAGAAAATTTTATTTCACTTATATTATGTTCTAAAATTATTTCTGTAACAACAATAATTAGAAAAATATTAGGAAATTTCAATTTTGGTAGTTCTAAACACTTAGCCCTACCCTAAACTACCCTCTTAGCCGATTAGAGTAGCATGGTTTACTGGGAAAATATTAGTCAGAAGAAAAGAGAAGGGGTGGGGAGAGAGAGAGTAGGGTTAAAAATGAAATAGGAGAGAAAAATCAAGCATTATTTGCTTGAAGAAATGCTGCTGACATTGAAAATCAAGAAAAATAGATAAAACTGTAAAGTCTAATAGTACACTTCAACCAACGCTGAAAGATTCCAATCACATCTTATATATATAAACGTCCAGTTCGGCCGTTTTAGAAACTAAACAAACTAATCTATAATCTGCAAATCTGAAAGGGCTATGAGGTCTGAATTCCACAGGAAAAAGAAATTGCTATGCCTGAGTGAGCTAGTCGTAACGGAATGCCGCGTACGATAATTCAGAGGGATAGTCGCGACACGCACTAGGAATCTCAAGTAGTGAGAGCTTTCTTCAAGCACACATGGAATTGATTATTTTGCGGGAGAAACATATCACGATGGCAGATGTAGACCTCAGGGAAATCGATTATTAAGCGATAATAAAATTGCAGAATATTATAGATTTTTATCATCAATACTCAATAAAAATAAAATAAGTATAATCCAGGTATCCCTAAAAAAATGTATCCCTAACGTCAATATGGAGTAGCCCAGTTTTTTGTCTACTTTTTTTCTTTTATACTTTTTAAATAATATCCCTCCTCTACCGCAATTTTCATTTTCAAAGAGGTCAATACCTCTTTGAAAATTAAATGGGAGGGCAAAAGATAATTCGCAGAACTTAACATCATAATGACATAATGAATGAATGTTCCTTACCAAGTGCTATCCTAGTAATGATAAATTTGAAAAAAAAAAAAAAAAAAAAAAAAAAAAAAAAAAAAAAAAAAAAAAAAAAANTTGATATCACATTATATTATAATTTTCTATTATACTAATTTCAAATATTATTGTATTCTCATGACATTGTATTTCTACAGCCCTGAAGATGGCTTACAATGTAAGCCGAAACGTTGGCAGATAATCCTTCATTATAAAAAAATACATTTTTTTAATTTGTGTTTTTTTTTTTGGATCTACCTCGACCGAACACCAACTAAAATCATCTTAGTATAAATATTAATATTCAGTTTAAAAAAAAAAAAAAAAAAAACCAATAATAACTAAGGAAGATGAATATGATTATTCGATTAGCATTTCTGTAACGTCATCTCCTTCCCTCCCAACCTCATTTGATTCAAAGACGGATTTTTACATTGATTTGCGAAAAGAAGCTAAAACTTGTCTTTTCCATTACAAGAACAGAAGAACTTTCTCCTCAACGCTTCTAATTACATTCTTTAACATTAGAAAATTTTATTTCACTTATATTATGTTCTAAAATTATTTCTGTAACAACAATAATTAGAAAAATATTAGGAAATTTCAATTTTGGTAGCTCTAAACACTTAGCCCTACCCTAAACTACCCACTTAGCCGATTAGAGTAGCATGGTTTACTGGGAAAATATTAGTCAGAAGAAAAGAGAAGGGGTGGGGAGAGAGAGAGTAGGGTTAAAAATGAAATAGGAGAGAAAAAGAAGAAAATACTTTGAGGGCTAATAAGGTTCTAAAGCGGTGTATAAAAAAAAATGACCATTTTATCGATTTTAAGATTTCAAAGGACTGTAAATGTTTTAATACTTTGTAATACTTACCGATACTTAATAATCGCTCTAGAGGACACTCTAAGCCTGTTAAATCCTATTTCACTTCTTAAAAAAAGCCTCAGCCTCATTATTTGTTTCAAACAAGAAACTTGACAGCATCCTACAGAATTCTCTTAATTTTAAGGCATTACTGAAAGAAAAAAAAAAATACAACGGCTAAATATCTCTCGTGTATTTAGAAGTATAAAAGGGAAGGTGTGTTTGTCTTGCGCACTGCGCGACGTTGGCGTTGTTTAAGGAAATAGAGCAATGGAGATACGACGATGCAAAGGAAGGAGGGCTATTGATATTGATGTTCTGCAGGAAGCTGTTAAATCAATCCGTCTACGAGTACTTGCCAGTGAATAGAGCTCTGATCGACAGGAAAGGGGTTTTATTCCTACAAGATCCTACATTCCTACATTCGCCCTAACACTGGAAATGAACTTCTGCCTCATCCAACATAGAGTCCAGACCTCGCACCATCGAATTACTACTTGTTCGATCCGTGGCCCATTTTCTTCATTAGATAATTTAGCGGGAGTTCAAATTGCGGCCCCTAGAGTTCTTTACACCCATCCCAAAGAATGGTGTAAGCGTGGGATCGTGCCATTGTCTTGTAGATGGCTAATGACGGTAATAACAATGGACTATACTTTGAGCATAAATTGCATTTTATATCAGATATAATAATACAAATGTTTGGTTGAAAAATGGTAATTTCTTTCTTTTTTAAGTCAAAATGGAGCTTATTGGCTGGCTAAGAAGAATACAGCTTAAAATAGTCGTGATAATATTAGCCCCTTTAAATTATTTCAACTATTAATAATAATTGATACCCTCGCAAACACACACATGCAGACATGCACACACATAATGTCATGTAAATTATATACAAATAATAAGTGTGTGCGCAGTGCTGATAAGGAAAAGGTAAGCTATTTATGGCGGTACGGAAAATGAGACATCCCTTGAGTAGAATAAAATTTGGTTTCTAGAAGAGAAACGCCGACTGGAACACGTGGAAATGATGGTTAGGCGAGAGGTGAGTGGAGGGGCAGATAGGAGCGGCCATCCACCATTGTGATAGCTGAAGGCCGGCTAACTTATCATTAGCGAGAGACCCGCTCTGCACACACCTCGCTCCGGTTTTATCACGGCTACATCTATCTGACCAGGCATCCAGGGGGTTACTGATACGAGCATAACTAGTAACCTCTCCCTACACTAAATAAGTTTATGAGAAGGGTACTATGCATTCGCGAAGGAAAAAAGCTTACAGAAGTCGTATGTACTGGGGGGATTGATAAATCTGTTTAAATTTTAAACATGGGAAGAAAGGGAGTAATCTCTTATTTATAAAATAGAAGAAGAAAAGCAAGAAAAGAAAAATAAGTCCGTCACGAAGGGTTAGAGAAATCTTAACAAATTTCTCGGGATTCATTAAATCATTAACAAATTCCAATAACTTGTGGGAAAAAGTAAATTACCAAATTTGATTTTTATATTTATTTTGGATGTGTTGCGGCTTTCATTCAGCTGCAGATTCATTTATTACCCACTTTTTTTCTGAAGCCCAATTCAAACTAAAACAAAATATAAATAAAAAAAATAACACAAATAGCATTCTAGAAAAGGAGTATTTCATCCTGACCTTTGGGAATTATAAATCCACTTTCTCCCTTGAATCTCAATTTAAAATTTTTTTTTTCGTATGGCAAGGTTTAAATATATTCTACGATAAACACATTACATCATATGAATCACAGTCAAAAGTGTATACTGTCAAAAGCATTTCAATGGACAAATCGTGTATTTTTTTTTAAAAGGTAGCTTTTTATTGAGTCCAAGAAAAACCTGAAGACACTGTTTTCTGACTTCTGTTGCGTTAAAAGCCATTTCGCAAACTTTTTTTTTTTCTTAAAAAATAGATTATAGCGAAACCTCTTTACTATTTGACCCGATTATTTTGAACACTTTTTTTTTTTCATTTAAATGTAAATTTCTTTCAAAAATTATAATCACAAACCCTTAAATTGATTTTTATTTGAAACTATACATAGATCTATAAATAAATAACAATAAAACCTAAAAATTACAATTTTAATTAAAAAAACCAATAAGTTTAAGATAAGCCACATTTTCAAGAGAGATTAGACAAACACACCGATAACTAAATATTAAAAGTTCATTTAATTACAGCATAAGTAATTCGCTTTAAGGAAAAATTAATTCCACAGATGCATTGAGGATATCGATAAATTTGTCATTAATTGTTTTACATTATAGCTGATTGTTGAGGGGGATGAAAAAGACAAGGTAGAATAACTAATTAATTTTTTTACATAATTATTAATATAATAAAATGTGCGTGGTTTTAAAAAAAATAGCTAAATATTATCCAATTCCGAAACATATTTTTAGCTACTCCAATGTAGGATCAGGGAAGATCCATTGATATTTTTTCAAAAGTCGTGTGATTTATTTTCGAGAAATATTTCATAAATAACGATTTGATAAACTAATAAATTATTATTGAATTTATGTTAAAATAAAAATGAGCATGAGAAATCCGTTGGGTAGCAATATGAAGAACTCAGTTTCTCAGTGGGGAATTGTACAGAGCCGAGGGAGTGGAACAAATCCGGCATTTAGGGGAGAAACAACAATATTCCGTAGACAGCTCCGAGGCTGACGTCAGAATCCATTTTAAAGTCTGAAGACACTTCCCCTGCAGGAATCTCTTACGGGGAGAGGCAGGGTTAGCATAAACAGCCTTCCAGACACCGCGGGGCAGAGGCTGAGTCCTGCCACAAACCAGACAGCAATAGCATTCCCAGCAGGACATACCAGTCAATCTCGATAGGGAAAATAAAATTCGAATTTCTTAAGCCGGATTGTGGGTTTACTTTATAAGCATATAAAAACACACTTGTCTTTCCCACTAACTCTATATTTCTCGTCCAAAGGTTTTCGACCCTAATGGGTCATCCTCAGGACCCCATTTCAATAGCTGCGATCTCCACAGGGCGGAGGTTCGTACTGTGACCCTGTGGAAATCAAAGCTGTTGAAAAGATCTCCTGAGGATGATACATTAGGGTCGAAAACGGAGCTCTTGGTCGAACAAGAAAATGAGCGAAAAATATAGAGTTTATGGGGAGGACAAGTGTGTTTTTATATACTTAAGAAAGAATTCCTCGGCATTATTTTTTTGAGCTATCAATTTTTCACATAAAAAGCAGTATTTGAGCTAATACTAAATGTATACTAGTTGCCTATTATGTACTCATGCACTTATGAGTAAACAACTGTAATAGAGGAATCATGATTCCTCTTTTAAAATCAGGTATAAATTTAAAAAAAAAATCAATTCGATCTTTCGTCTTGAACATTTTGATATTGTCAAATTGATATGATGACAAATATAATAAACTGATTTTTTTTTGTTTAGAAACAAGTAATTGTACTGTTAAAAAAGTCATGAGAAAGAAATTCCAGAGCTTAGAGAAGTATTAGTGCGTCCGTGTGTTTGTAAGTAAAGAGGTGATATCATTAAATATAACACTAACTACATTTGAATATACAAGTCCGCCACTTAGAAGCTGAGTAAACTAAGCAAATAATCATAAATAATTAATATTTGCATATGAAATTTTCATGTCGTGCAACAAGCCACTCCTATTGGTCCGATTTTACTCAATAACGAACTTAGCTCTACTTTTTGCATTTAAAAGTAACATGTATAATTCCATTTAGTAATTGTTTTGGGAATTTTTAATCTATTAGAAAACCAACTAATTGTGGATTATAGATCATAAAATGAAAATTGATTAATTTTTAATAACTCTTAGATGGATTTTATTAGAACAAACTAAATATTATACCAACTCAATATCGAAAAAGCTTTTTACTCCCTCTTAGAAAGAAGGTAACGCGGACGTTTTATTGCTAAAAGATTTCTTTAGTTATTTTGAAGCAAAAATATTACTCCCGTCACTTGATTTATGTTGATATATTCATTACTTTTATGATACATTATCATAATTAAAATGTACTTAAACAAGTATAATATTTACTAAGTATCTATTGAATAAATATATGGACATTAATTTGTAAAAATATTATTTTCAAAATTAATGGATGGAATGAAAAAATGTCATCGTCATTCGTCTGATTTTTATAACCAAATGCGGTAAACCCTAAAAACTCCAATGCCATGTATGGCGCTAATCGACAATGAATGAGATCGGGGTACTTGCACTTTCGTTTACAGAAGGCTGACTCCCTCTACCAACATAAATATGCAGCCCTTCCAAAACGTACATTTTAGCCAAAAATTTAGGGGGTAATAAGTCATGGAGAGAGAGTATATGTACAAATCATTTTTTCACAGAGGCTTCGTTCGGACAAGGTTGGGTCGTTGACTCCGAGCAAGAGATGTCATCCTCAGAGTACTGCCAGGAATTCCTGAGAGGAGATCGCCACTCTTCACACTATCTCATTTCAGTCAGAGTACAACTTCTTAAGGAAATTTTAACCGTTTTATAATTTTTCGTGACAAAGAATTTTTTTTATTATCAATGAAATTTATAAAATAAACGGAAATTAAATTTGATGTACTATTTAAATATTAACATCAAATTAGAAATAAAGAATGTAAATAGCCGATGCCCATCAAGCCAAAGTTTTCAGTTTTTTCTGAATAAATTCAGCATGTAGATTTTGAATGTAAAAGTAAAGGCTGAAATCGTTATTGTGCGAAATCGGCAAAAGGGAGTGGGGGTTACCCGAAATGTCAAGTAGGAGAGAGAAAAAAAGAGTTTTTTGAATGAACATGTTGGAATGTTTAGTGAGATAATCAAGCTAAACACAGATTTGTTTATTGATAAAAGAAATATTTTAGAAGTTACGATGCGAATTTCAACAATCAGGAGTGGGGGTTTAGCTGAATCACAAATTTTAATTTCACTTCCTGCAATCCTCAACTAAATGTTTTTAATTAATAATTCAACACCACTCTTAAATGTAAAGGAAAAGGCTCAGTTCGTTATAGGGCGAAATTGGACGAAAACAGCTCTTGCGTGTCGGACCTAATTCCATTTCAGTCCTGATGATGGATTACATCCTAAGCCGAAACGTTGGCTTTATTAAATAAAATTATACCCAATTATTTTTATTTTTACGTATCAATTGTATAACCTGGCAACTATGATCATTTTTGTATGGGACTCCTATCAACCACTAAAGTACAAAAGAAATATTTTGAAAATGATTTTAAAAAAGGAAACAAAAGTGAAACTTTTTTTTTTTAATTGTGGTATATTATCCAATTGTGGTAAATTTCAAACGGTTAAATGCTAGGGAATAGAATAAAAAATCTAAGGTCCAGTCCTGGCTTTTAATCGTTCACAAGTGAAACATGTTAGCATACCCTTGGGCCATTATAAGCTTATATGAAAGACCTCATAAAAAATAAACTTTAACAGGAAATAAATTTTAAATTATAAATTTTTTACGTTGAAAAACATGATTAAAAGTTTAAGGAATAAATTCTGTTTAAACCTTCGAATAGACGCCGCGCATTTTTTTTTTCTTTTCTTATCAACCAACAAGTGATTAACGCCAGCGCGCCTGATTTATTGTCTTAAGTAAGAGCGCAGGACATAAATACCTCTCCCCTATTTTTATTTTGGTTTTTTTCAATGAAAAGGTTTATTATTTTTTTAGCACTTATACTAGCACTTATTATTGATAATTCTCTCTTTCGATATACAATTTTTAAAAAACTTTTCAAGTTTTTTTTTCTAATAAAGAACGATTTTAAAAGGGCTTAAAAAATAGATGAATTATAAAAACAATTAATAGCTTTTAATACTTTGCTTTATGCATACAATCTTTAATAAATATGAAAATATTTTCAAAAAGAAAAATACTGTAAAAACAAAATTATGCAAATTGGGTAAATAAAACAAATACCATCGTAAAGACAAACGCGAAAAACCCTATAACAACCTATACAAACTGGCTTAATAACAAAATATGCTTGACAAGTAACTTTTGGACACATGACACATATTTTTATCGTGCTTGTGTCCTTTTTTCTTCCACAAACGTGACATTGACATTTCTGTTTTTTTTTTTTGTTTTTTTTTTCCTTCGCTAAAGAATCAGCTTCTGTTAGATATTTCCTTTTTCAGAAACTCAGAAATATCGAATGGGGAAATTGGTATTTGAGTACATTTCTTCATTTCTTCCTGTGCTCGTTCAGTAGCGTCAATGTGATTTTAAGATTATCCTCCGAATTTTTCCAACATCTTCATTTGAAAGACAGTATAATATTTGAAAATTTAGAACAATACCATAGCAATCTTTTAGTTATTCTTCTGAAACATTAGTGTGTTTCAATTAGTTTACGCACTGGATTCACATATTTTGTCTAATTGAAGTCAATAATCAATTAATATAATCGGCTTGCTTTCTGGTTGTGGATCAATATTCGCATTGTTGTTCACAGTCGAGAAGATACTGGCTAATGAATTTATTTTTTATTTAAGGTTTTTTTTTTCTTTTATTCCACAAATTGAAACAACAATGGCTGGGCTGGACATTTTGTCGCAGAAGCTTAAGAGGAATCTCTTGTTTTCTTTTTACGCCAAGTAGAAAGGGTACTTACTACTCTTCACGATATCAGCCGGTTTATTACATTTATGGAACGGACAGACAGTTTGCTTTTCAACATTGCCTTAATGTTTCTCGTATAAAATGTTTTAGAACTGCAATATTCAAATAGTGCCATACTTGGACTGTTTTGAAGGTATACACTGAATCCTGGAACACCCCCATCTAAATCCTAACAACTTCGATCGTTGCATGATTGTTTCAAATTACTAGTAATTAAATCGAGAAAATCTCTCCAAACCGCCAATTTATCAACATTTCTACTCTCAATTACAGACGAACTGTTATTGAAGAAGACTAGGCACAAGATATAAAAATCTTTCGTAACTCATACCATTCCCAGGACTTCCCAACAATGTTATACGTTTACAAGGTGGGCTTTTTCCACTCCAGTCAAACACTAGATGCTTATCAAGTAAATTACTATCCTTCGATCAGTGGACTTATAGTTTCTCGTGCGTTAGTTACACACACACACATTTTAAAGACTGTCATACCAATTTTGGTGTCAGAGAATCAGAGAATTTATCGAAATATTTAGAAAAAAAAAAAAAGTTATGAGAAGAACCTCAATAGCTGCAATCCTTCAGAATTCTCTAATATAGAAAATAAATTCATAAAAAATTATATTGTAAAAAAATTGATTAAATTATTTTTTAGTTTAATTTAAATCAAGAAAAGTGGGTGTTTAGCGGAAGAATTTAATTTAGAAACATTATATTTTTGTTATAACTTGTTTTTTGTTTTTTTTTAAAGTTTTGATTNTTCCATGTATGTCCCTTATAAAAATCAAACTGTTCATGTTGGTGTTCAAAAATTTGGTGTAAAATACAATTTTATAACATTTATTTTTTATAATATTTTAAAGGAAAACTCTTATTAAAAAATATATTTAAAAATTTAACAATGTAGGTTTTCCTACACTTTTCCCTCATGAACACTCCAAACTCTCTAGAACAAATAATAACTATGATCATAGTTACAGAAAGATAGAAAATATAAGCTCCTTCATGACTTTTTTAAAATAGTGTGAACAGTCATAACTAACAAAAAAAGAAAAGAAGTATAATACAACAATAAGGAAGCTAAGAAAATGTTAACCGTTCGGGAAGAAAAGAATAACAATATTATTATATAAAAATAAGAAAATGGAACAAAGAGGTAAGTGCGGAATAACTAAGCAATGGAAAGGATCTTCCTGACAAGCCTCATACTGTGGAGGAGAAATAAATAACTTTGCTTACATCTCGAGCTTTTCTCTGGTAGCTAACAGATATTTAGACTCATCTCGAGTCATTTTTTATAAGCATATCTGTGCAACTAAGCACCTACCGAGTCTGTTGGTCTCATTAAAGGTGGATAATAATAATAATAATAATAAAGCTCAGGATGAATTAGATCTTACATGCAGAATGGTCAATGAAGAGAAAAGGAAAGCTCAATAGAGAGGAATTCAGATTTCAAATTATATAATACAGAATTAGAGAGTTCACGAGGCCTTTTTATGTAGATCTGGATTATTCCCGATTAGGAAATGCAGAAGTTAAAAAAATGAAATTTCACCACGAAAATGCAGTCTATTTCTATCTCTAAGGAATCACGATAAATCTGCTCAGTTTAGCAATGGATATTTCTAAACAATAATTCATTAAACAGTAAACAATTTCTTTACAAGCTCTAAATGCTTCTAAATGATATATGTTATATGCTTCTAAATTATATA
>KZ809001.1:36143-46458 GCA_000696205.2 Oncopeltus fasciatus | reverse complement strand
CACACACATATATATATATATATATATATATATATATATATATATATACATAAAATTTTCATATCTTATCTTAGAAGAGCAGATAGTGTGTGGACTACTAGTAATGAAATGAGGTAGTTCAAATTCGGCTTAAGAAACATGAGTGTTTGTCCCCGTAGACAGGTTAATCTAAATTTGAGCGAGTTAGGAGATCTTAAAATGGAGGAAGTAGAAGAGCAGCCTTTATTCCCTCCAGTCTATATAGTTTATGTGTATAAGAAATTAAATTATCATTATTATCACTTCACACTTAATACAAATTTCAAATTATTAATCAAAGATGCTAACATTTAACATAATAAAAAAAATTTTTCTTTTGCTATTCATTTTTTACTAACATACATTAAAAAATAAGCTTCTTGTATGTGCTATTATCTGAGACAAAAAATAAACTTTGTGTAAACAGCGTAAAACTCAATAAAATAAACAGAATAGAAAATATAATTTTATTTTTAATTTTGAAAAAAAAAACAGTAAGCTATTATTAATCCATAATATAAATAGTAATTTATAAAATACCATTAATCAAGAAGCATTAATGCATAATTAGCATCATTTTTTCAAAGATACACAGGAAAGAATATCTTATGGTAAGTGGTTTAATTTGATTAAATTCCCAGAAATTAATGTAGTAGGTTGCTATTATTATGAAAATCTTAAAAAAATAATCTTAATGATCAGCAGCAGAGCAAAAAAAAAAACTTCTTTTTTTTTTTTTAAGTCCTCCTTCATTAATAGCCCACCACCTGCATGATTGATTTTTTTTTTAAATGCTCACTTCATAAATTTGATTCATCAATAAATAAGAAAAAATGTAACATGTCTGACAACTATGGATAAGGAGTGATTAAAAATGAGTTAAATTCAAATATGACATATTAATTAAAATATGAACTATAAACCTTAACTAATGGATAGATGGGGGTGGGGTTCATTGGTTTATGACTAGCTCTTAAGTATTTACCAATAATTTTGCTCAAAAGTTTCTTAAACTATTTTTTTTTTTTTTTTAACATTCATACATTAAAACCTTATTCTCAAAAAATGCACAAAAAAAAAAAAAAAAAAAATTAAAAAGTATCCAATGATAACTCAATTGCAAATTAAAATTAAGAGCAATTTAAAAAATTAGAATTGAATTTAGAATTTCTGAAGATCATTACAAATTTTGTCATGAATACTAAACTTGACTATGGTATAGTATAATATATACTGTACTATCACTATTTTGATAGTAAAGTCAAAATTGGCACATAGGCATGGCAAAAATGAGCTTCACGCATTGATCATTTTAATTGATGTGATCATTTATGGTTTTTAATTAAGATTATTATAGTTTTAATTTTACAATATTAAGTTTTATTTCTTTTTAAAACAATTTTGTCATGTAAAATAACTACATAATGATTAATTTATTTAAATACAATAATGTAAATAATTTTATTATTTAAATTAATTCTATGATGCATATATTCATGGAACAGGCTTAGCACATGAGATCCAAGTGGAACTCATGGAGCTTAGTTGTTCTCAGTTTAGCTTATTTTAGTTTTAAAAATTTGGAATGAAAAATTATCAATAGTAAAATCAATTCGATTACACAAATATGTTTTCATTCAAACCCATTGACAAACCCCAACCATTTCCTCTACTTCGTTTTCAACAGTAAACTACTCATCACTGATAAATAATTTGAATGTGTCTCTTCTGCCCAAAGCATCAGACCAGTTACTTCAACTGAATTAGTAACTAAGAGTATATAAAGGCCATAATAAAGTTATATGAATGATATTTATGTTAGAAATTTATAATAAAACATAAAACCCGAATTAGGACATGTATCTAAATCAAATAATTTTAAAATTATTTTTAGTGTAAGTAAATTTATTTGTTTTTACAAAATCTAGGTATCAGGTTTGTTTTGTGATTTAACGAAGTAGCAGATAAGTCGTTAATTCATGAAGAAACAAAATATGAAATGAAATACTGGCATACATAGCTTGTATGAAGATACGATGGCAGCAGTCTGGACTAAAAAACAACAGAGTCCAATTTTCAAAAAATAATGGAGACACAATTTTTCACTGGCCTTATTCTCTAAGTATATTAATAGTTTGGAGGATTTTGTGATAGGTGGCTTAAGGAATAGATGAAAATCTTAAGAAATACTAGGCAAAGGTGACAGGCTTCAGGGAAAGGATATAACGTATTAGCTAAATATTACTAAGGTTTAACTGTTTTTATTAATATTTTCAGTCAAAACTATGCGCATAAGATAAATTACTCAAACAAGTAAAAATTTGTTTGGAGTATATAAAATGTACTGTTAGATGAGCACAAACTCGCCTATACCACTGTATTCTTTAACAAAAGATTCAACTCAGACTTGAATGCTTCGCATTTCTTCCAAAGTTATTTATACTCCCATTATTGAAACATGATTTTAAAAAAATTTTTTTTGTTAATTATATCACGTCTCATATAAAATATGCATGATATATGAAAATTGATATTTTTTTCTTAATATACGTGGCGCATAACTTTATTTGCATATAAACTATAATTACTACTGTATCACTAAAAGTTTATAAATAGAATATGATGAAAAAATGTATAACATGAAAAAACTTTCTTGCCAACAAGGAATACAGCTGAACCATACATAGAAGAAATGTATACAATAGGTCCACTGAGTATTTGGTTGGATTACTTTTAAACATTTATTTTTACAAATATCTAATATATTTCATTATATTAATTTGCTTCAATTGTAAATATATGATTATATATTAATAACTCTGAAACAGACATACATTTTAAGACAATACTATGGATCAGAGACTCATCTAAGTTAAACTTTGGCATTTTAATTGACCTTTTAAGTAACAAAACCATCATGTCCCTCCCTCAAATACCATTGCTTCCATATAATTTTTGCTCATAATATAGCCCATTTTTATTATATTTCATGCTAAAACAAATATCATCATTATAGACATTTTAACAGGTAATAAATAAATACCTGAACTTACAGTTATACAAAATTAAATTTATATTGCTGTTTTTTCATTAGAAATCAATAGTCTAAGAATTTAAACACAAAATATTGATTAGGATTGGAAGTGAAATACAATTAAATAAATCCCTAAAAAGTAATAACAATTGACTGATTTATTTTAACTATTAACGAAAGCAACTTGTTAAATAACAATATACTTTAATAGATGAATATAGAAACACACAAAAACACATAAACATTAAGAGTAATATAATTTACTAAGTAAATTAAAATTGGAGTTAAAAACCTAAATTTCTATTATTTATTAAAAACAAACAATTAAAAGCAGAAAGACAGAAAATACAGTAAAATGAGCAGAAAAAGGATAAGAAAATTCACAAAATAATTAAATTCACATAATTAACCAAATAATAAAACAAAATAAGTAAAAACTAATATAATAAAAGCTATTAACATTATAAAGAAAATGATTAATGTTCACTAATAATTAAAAGAAAAAAAAACAGACTGAAAACATTCGCTATTAAAATGCCTGTCCAACTTATCAGTGATAAGAGGAGTTGAAACAATAACAAACCATGAATCCAAACATTAGTTAACCGGCTTCAATGAGGGAAATATTGTATTATAATTAAATATTTATGCATGCATTAAAAAGTTTTTACTCAATACAATTAACAAGTAATTTAATTTAAAACATATCATAATCATTTAAGTGTAAAAATATTCTTGTTACTCAAATCAAAATATAAACGGAAATGTCTTGACAATTATTTAAGAAGCCAACAAGATGTAAATAAAACAAAATAAGAAAAAGTATTTTCTCGAGTATCTAATTATCAAGACTAATTCAACTAGAAAATACAAACTTTATTATTGAACTTACCTCTTTCTTTTGTGGTTACTTCAGAAATATCTGCTTCTTAAGTTTTTGAAGGGCACTAGTAGTAATTATTAAAAAATCTTGACGAAAACTTCTTAAAGAGAGATAAAAAATAGTAGAAATACGTAAATAACTAAGAGAACCTAAGAGAACGAAACTGTCACATAATGAGGTAAGACGAACTGACAGATGTAAGAGCCGCTCTCAGGTTGACCAATCGAACCAACCTAAATTCTTTTATGAGTTATATACAGTTCAATAATATTTATTAACATTTTTCTTCATTGAGGACTAATTAAATAAAATTACAAATTATAAATATATGTTCCTATTTGAATTCCAATAAATAAAGTAACAAACACAAATCTTCAAATAAAAAATACTACAATTAATTAATACTTTATAAAGAAAAGATCGATAGGAAAGCATTATTTTGCTGAAAATACAATTGAAACTTCTAAAACTAAAAATATGTATTAAAATATTTTATTTAAGTATATACGATTCTTTTAATAGACAAATGTAGGGGGGGGGTCGTCTTCTCTTTATTAAAGTAAAAACAATAAATTTCAAGCACAGCTTAATATTATTGTAAAAGACAACTTTTCTATTACAATAGTTCTCATTTGTGTAGCAAAATGCCTATTGAGACCTGTCAGTCTCATTTTCCCCAGATTTTAATGTAAAACTTTAATACATAGGATCCTAACAATAGAAGACAGTTTATTGGAAAATATAATAAAGTAGTCAGAGAAAAATAACAATTCCTCAGGTAATCTGTTAACAGATATAACTTAAACACTTAGAAAATGCATCTGGTTTGCTTAGTGACAACCTTGCTTCTCTAATCAAACATGATTTATTGCTAAGTGGCAGATTTCCATTATGACTATAATTAAGGAATAATAACTGGAGGGCACAAAAGTATTTGGGATTTTCTTGAAAACTCTAATTAACTGCTGCCAAATGGAAGGCAGAGCTACCTTCAGACCAGTGTCCCAACAACAGGTCCTATACTACACAAATGAAGAAAAACTAAATAAGTTTATCTAATATTCTGAAAATTAAGAGCATACTGTAGGGTGCCATCCTAATCCATGTTCTTACTCACATAAGAGCTAAAAAAAATAAAGAAAAGCACAAGATAATTGCACTGTACTTCTAATTTTAGTTTAATGACTTACTGATTTAATTAAGAGTAACTGTGAAAGTAAAAAATGTCTAGGTCAACTTCTTAAATTAAATTTTGTTAACAATGCATAGAATGGAGTCACTTGATTTTGTTGTCTGTTCCATAAAAAAAATAGTGATTATTCTTCAGAAAACTTGGCAACTCAAAACTGCCAACAAAAAATAAGCTGATTTACTTTTTTACATTGATTCTATAATCCTGTCCTCAATTTTTTTTCTTTTTCAAGATTTTCTTCTGACACAGCAAACATCTGGGTGACTTTAATAAGTAATGAAAAGTGTAAAATTGGTTAAAAAATAGTAAAAATATTGAATCATATAATGTATATAATAGTGTTTCGTGTGTCACTCATCAGCGCAGTTTTATTGGTTAAGATTTTGGGTACATTTCACTTGGGAGAAAACAAGTAGACTTAATAATATCTTAATTTCTAAGTGATGATAGAGTAGACTGTGACTTCTTTCATATGATTTATAAGACTGTGACTTCTATACTTAATAAACCATTATTATTTTTGAACAGAGTTTAGTGAAATACATTTTATATTAATTTGAAAAAAAACGCTTTATCAAGATTCATACATCCTGCAATAATAGTCTGAATATATGTAGCAAAAGAAATTAGTATGAGACTGATTTTCAGAATAAAGAGGCCAACCTCAGTATTTAAGCCTTTTTTGCACGCTGTTAGATGAGTTCGTTAATGGCTGAAATCAGTCAAAGATGAAGGGGTATTTAGAGTAAGACCAATACTTCAATTTTAATATCTTTGTTATAATTAGCATTAAGGAAAAAATATAGAAAAATAATAGGTGTAAAATTAAGTTTTAGAACATTTTTATTCAATAATTTTTTAAGTAAATGCATGTTAATAAATCTATTTGACAATGTAATTTTGAGTGTTGGGAAAGCCCTCTTATTTTTAAAATATAGAAACCAAACTTAAAATTATCATTGCAACCTCATGAAAGAATTCATTTTTGGTTGATAAATAAAAAAAAAAAAAAAAAAAAAAAAAAGTGAGATGGAGTGTGGTTTATAGAATCACTGATATTTATATTATTGATATCTTTGTTCTTATTTGAGTTATGAAATATTATTATTCATGAGTTGGGAGTAAAAACTAATTTTCTAATGTATATATTCAATAACAATTTTACAAAAACACTTTTTAAGAGAGAAATTTACAAATATAACTGTGGTCGGTGAGCTCTAGTCGTACCTTCTACTCTCATTTTCCTCTCTGGTTTATAAAATAAATTACACGTACTCTTATTTATATTCATATTTAATGAAACACAGAATATATGTTTAGATTTTTTTTTTTAAATAGGCATTTCTCCATTAGCCCCAGATGTATAAATGAAGCAATGAAAGTTGCTCTCATTCGTTCTACAGTTGTCAAGTGATAGTTTTTGCAATGGTGTGTACATTGTCTCTGCCACTACTGGATTCACCAAAGTAATTCTTTCCGGGCTAGTATGCTGTGGTAAAATAAATATTGTAATAAAGCGACAACTATCATTCAAACTGATATTTTAAATATTTGTTTCTATTATTCTTAATAAAAATTGTAATAAGTTAATCCATTGTGGTAATAAACTTTAAATGAAATTTTATGTGTTAAATTATTTAAAAAATGAATTTTAATTAATTCCGAAGAAATGCAATTTATATATATGTGTGTGTGTGTATCGAGAGGGGGAAGGGGTGTTTATTAATATGTGTGTTCTTTGTGTCTGTCAAGGCTCTGCAGACCTCAGTTTTTTGTTATTCGTTAATAAAGCAAATCAAAAAAATAGGAGTACGGACCACCTGGAAGTCCCAAATGTAAATACAAACCTCAGTTTTTTGCTGAAGTTAGTATAATATTTAGTTTAGAACAATGAAGCTGAACAGAAATTTGTTTATAAATACAAGATATATTTTAAATGACATGAAAATTTCAAATACAAATATTCATTCACTATGAGGCAGACAAATTCTCTTAATTACATAATTCCTGTGTATAAGAAATTTTGCATATATATAAAGGGTATTAGATTTTGATTGCAAGCAGTAGTGGGAAAAAAGTAATTAAAATTAAAATTATAGAAAGTAACTTACAATCCATTTATACAGCAACCAATTTTTTCTGATTATAGTAGTTATTCTTATAGAATCAATCACTATCAGCTGAATTTTTAGTCATATTAAAAATTTGATTAAAAGTTGAGCTAAAAATACTTTAATTAAGGTTACTTATTAGCAATTACTTCATGGAATTCAAGTTACTATTACATGTTGCCCTACTCTGACTACAAGAGAACAAGAAAAGTAGTTAGTAATAATTATAATTACTGTTATAATTATAAATTAACCTTTTTAAATGTCTTAAATTTATTTGAGAAAATATATTAAGTAAAACTCCACCTATGGAAACTATCATAGTTTTGGTTATTGTACATTTGTGATATTTTATATAATGATTTTTAAAAAAAATACTGGAATCATATCCATATATTTATTTCATTTTTATTGACAATCCCTATATTTATTTACTATTGTGAGAAACCTCACTGATGTTATATAATTTCCATGAAAATCATCCAGGAATAATCTCGATTAATATAAACTTTTTATAAATTTACATGATGACAGTAAATCTTCCAGTTTAGTCTAATTCTGAATAGATATTAGGTGATACTATTTTAATTTTTACTGCAAACCAAATTATATTTCATTTTTTCATATCTGTTTATTTTTATTTAGCAGAATCTTAGTCTACATTTAATAATGTTGAGAGAAGATTTATCCTTGATTCATCTTATGTTTAGTAGACACCACTCCTGATTTATATAATTAATATTTGATAAAAACTTCTTTTTTTTTCTTTAATAAGTATAAATCATTTCTGATTTTAAGCAGTTCCAATTTTTGTATAAATTGATAAGTGAGAATCAGTCTAGATACATTTAATGTTGAATATAAATGATTTCCGACTTTTAAATGCTGAGGAAACATCTCTTCAGACTGTTTTATTTTTTATTTGAAAACAAATTACATTATTTCACATGAAATCCTACTTATTTCTTATTATTTAGTGAAAGTTATTTAATTTAATAAATATTGTAATTCCAAGTATACCAATGTTGAGTGGAAACCATCTCATATTTATCTAACATTGAGTAGATACTGTTTCAAATTTATGTAATGCTGAGAGGAAACCACCCAAAGTTAATTTAAGGCTGAGTGAAAAGAGCACAATTTTTTTTAATATTGAGTAAAAATAGTCCCAGACTTTTTAATGCGAATTAAAAATTTTTTTGAATGTTTAGTAGAAACCATATTTTATTATTCAACATTTGATCATACCTATTTCCTTTTATTTAGAAGAAAGTTAATCTATATTTAATTAATATTTTGTTAAATTAAACTGTTTNTGTTTGCACTTGTTAAAAAAATTAATTAATTAATGATTGCATGTGTGCCTTCTCCGTGCTATTCTGCAGGTAGAATTAATGTGCCTCCTTCATTATGATAATTGAACTTCATCATAGCTAAAGTGAACATAAGCATAGTTTAATTTCAACACAGAAAATGCACACAAATAGGTTCATTTTCTGCTACTAGTGTGGAATTGTCTTTGTCAAGTATTTATTTACTTTTCAAAGGTCTCCTTAAAGTGCATTATTAGCAGTTTAAGACTTTTTAATGAAACAATAATTTCAGGGCTAGCTATTATAATAAAATACATAATCAACAGCCCTTCCTTAAATAATAATAATAATAATAATAAATGTAAATTAGAAGAATTAAGAGAATATTTAAATAATTGTATTAAAAATTTATTAATAGATAACAATATCCAAAACAACCTAGATCATAAAACTTTTTATGTTAATAAATAAATAACACTTTGATTAATTCAATTGCATGGCGAGGAGTATAGTCTTTCAAAATGGCATTTCCAGAGGTTATTGTATAATTATTTAGAACATCAGTTATTTTATTTTCAAGTTTGACGAGGGCATTTGGCACAAAGTCCTTCATAAATGATTGGATAACCTTGGCTACATCATTATCTTCAGTTATTCCATCTATTGATATCTAAAAATAAACAATCACAAGAATGTTAAATAAATGTAACTTTATGACATAAGAGTTTGTAAACAGAACACTAAAAAAATTTTGTTATATTCATAATTTTGGAAGAAAGGTAGTCCTCTTTGCTGAGGACGTTGAAGATACTGATCATAGAGTAGAGAGAATCCCTCAGTACTTAAGATACTGTTTACACATTTATAATTTGTTTGTAAGGAAATAGTTTTTCCATTATTACTTAGTGATTATCTCGTATCTATGCTTGCTAAATCATTACTAAAGAAGGTTGTGCTGCAGGATAGATACACTGGTAGGTTCCTAAAGGAGAGTTTTTTTGACCGTAGATATTATTCTTAGATGATTTTAGCCCTAAAATCATCTAAGACTGTTAGGTTCCGTGCTTAAATTAGGCTAGGCAGGGCACAGTTTGCCAGAAGTAATCAAGAGTCATATTGCTTTAGATGCATTTGTAAAGTTTAATTTTCTTAATAATGTACATGTAGGAATGATCCAATGATTTAATTTAGTAATCAGACCACTGAAGATCTTAAGAAGTGATATACTTTTTTTTCAGTGGCTATTTATTGCCTCCTCTCAAGCCAACCACTTTTTAATATCAGATTATGAGAATTGTTGTTGTGACTGATAATTTTGAAAGCTGCTGAATTCAAATAATTATTGAAAAGTATGAAGTTTGGGTTTATTATACTTAATAAAATCTCTCCTATTCATAAAATCGGTTTTACACACAGTTAGTTGAGGAATGACTTTTTCTATCTTTCATTTTTTAATTTTATTTTATTTATACCTACTCTAGTTTATAAATATGATATATAATGCAAAATTCTACGATCATTATTGTGAGTTTAAAGTATACACACCGAATTTGTTCTTATTGTAACTATAATTGTTTTGTGATTATAGATAGTGAAATTTTATTTGAAAACAACAAGATTAGTGAAGCAATGCCATAAAAGAAATACTTTTAATTAAAGTATAACATAAGATATTGAATAGTCACCATGGAGAAGATTTGGATATAGCTTAGTCTCTGCAAATCTATTAAAATATTTAGACTCACTAAATGAGAAACCTCACTG
>KZ809000.1:125224-137572 GCA_000696205.2 Oncopeltus fasciatus | reverse complement strand
AGTTGGATTTTGTTGGGTTTTTTTTTGTAATCAAAACTCAGTTTTTCTTCACCTTGACACCTTTCTCGAAGTAATATTATTTTTTTTATAAATTATATTTATAATTTATAATTCACTTTTATTGTGGATAAGTATCATTTACAGATCTCATAACCGTGATAATGCTAGGAATTGTAGAAAAGTTAGCAACAAAGTTTTGAGAGTCACTCTTCTTGTAGGTTATCGAGTCTCATAGAAGGTTTGACATTTAATCAGCATTCCAAACGTATACCCAAAACTTCAAGTAACTCCTACATTGAAAATGTAAATAGAACAGAGAAAATTGTAATTAGGACGGAAAAAAATTCGTTTAGAAATTACAGAGAATTGAGATTGAATTGATAAATCTTATCTTTGTTTTCTTCCTCTACCTACTGGCTGATAATTTTGCAATATTTGCAGTATAATACAAGTGCAATATGCAATATTTTTACCGTCCAGCCTCAAGTCTAAGATTTTGTGAGTCTATTTTAATAAGAAAATTAAATGAATAGATGTTTTTAGCTTTCCTTCAAGAAATATCAGTGAAAATCTGAAAAAGTTTTCAAAATTCATGAACTAGCACAAACGTGAATAACTTGATTAACTTATTACTATCTATAACCATCTCTCGTTGAAGGAAATAACAGGCAATACTTACTTGTTCAGGTCGCGTTCGTGCAACTGAGCGAAAACCGTTTCATATCAGTGTGTATGTGCAAACAATAGACTCGAGGTCTGATTTGATAACAACCTTAGTGGCATAATTCATCAGTTTAGAAGGAGCACGCTACTGTCGGGAGATAAGTGTTATACAAGAATTTCTAAACTTTTTGAATTTATACATATATATTTGTATGTACTACTATAAATAGCAAATGTACTACATATGTGTAACTTAAAAAGTCTGTTACGCAGGAGCTACCAAATCTGAGCAGATTTGCGAAGTTTCATCAGAGGTTGAAATAAACAAGAGTAGTTTGAATCAGAAGCCAAAAAGAAAAGAATGAAGTAGGTATGTAAGGTGAGTTGAGAAGGGAGAAAGTGAAGCAAAGCACGGTGAAGTAACATATGTGAAGTAAACTAATATTATATTCACGGGTTATATTTCCACCGCTTGGGATTTGTATGTGAATATGTGAGTGTTTTCCTGAGCACATAAAATACTAAATTAATAAGCAGACATATCTTACATTAATTGTAAAGCAAAAAATTGTTTTACCTTCTTAAAAGGTGATGGAAAGCACCAAGACCGATGGAAAATGTTAGAACTGTTACTGATCACGTGGAAGGCCAGAATCATTGAATCATTACTGTAGAGATAATTCTGAGGTGATTGAAGTGGATTTTATCAAACAAGTACTCAAAGTAAATAAATAGAATAGAATAAACAAACCTTGTTATTTTTACTTCCTACACTTTGATTTATGACATTAATTCCTGAAAATCAGAGTCCACTTCAGTCGTGATCAGCCCTCAAGGCACCAGTCCAGATATCGAAATAGACGTTTTTACACTAGTGTTTATAAGAAAAGGATTCATTCAGGAAGGCATTTAAGAATGTAGCTGTGAGAGTTATACTTCTTTGAAAGACAGAAACGAAATTTTTTATGGGAGCTTCTTAATAGAATATCCCTCCGGGGGGGGGGGGGGGGGGGGTTGTCTGCCCTTAGTATAATTGTATAAGAAAGACATAACATAACTTAATATAACACACCACGGTAGACCCCATGGTTTTGAGGGAGTAAAGTTCTAAAGCACTTCAAATGTTAGGGAAGTCCTTAGTGTACCTGGCGCCCAAAACCTTCCCTTGGTTGATTAGATTGTTTTTTATAGGCATGGATTTTTGCTCCCCTTCCCCCCCTATTTAATATTTTGAGGGTGGGAACGGCAGATACCCCAACCGAAAAAATTTGTCAAAATACTGGGTTACAGCATATTGATTCTACTAAATTGATAAAAAGATGGATAACAGTTTCGTGACTGAATACGTTAAGGTTTATCCCTTAAATATTTTTAAAATAGGTATTTTACCTAAAATAATGTTTTTTACGTTATTATTATTCTTGTAAGAATGTTCTAAATGTTATTTACTGTCATGCTCCTTCTGTTCAGAGTAAGGAAGTCTGAAAAGTTCGTGTAGATGGAGCACATAGTTTGGAGAGAATTGAGTGGCAACAGTCTTTTATCAACGTTTTCTAGATGGTCATTTTTACCTCAGCTAGGGGGCGTGCTGGTCTTTATTACTACAATGGTCTGGTAGATAAAGATCAGGAGATTCATTTCACTAAGCTAAAATATTTTCTAAAAAAAATTTTCCTTCAAATTTGGCATTGCAGTTAATCCCTCACTCCCATTGGTCTGACTTCTGCTCAGAACAAATGTAGCCTTTCATTTTATTTTGAAAATCTGCATGCCGAATTTAATATCTTTTTGCATTTATTAGCTACATATTGAATTTTACTGAGAAAAACTGAAAACTGTGGTTTTTAAATCGTAAACAGTCACACGGCGTTGTCCCATAATTGAAAATATCGACAGAACGCCATGGAAATCAACCTCAACAGTTATCTTACTTTGGATACGGCTCATAGGTAAATACTATTTGTTTTTATGATGAACAAATTATTTTATTTTCTGGAGAATTAGTGTAATTTTATAAATATTAAAAGGTAATATTTGATATTTACTATTGC
The DNA here is from genome assembly GCA_000696205.2 of Oncopeltus fasciatus. NCBI lineage: Eukaryota > Metazoa > Arthropoda > Insecta > Hemiptera > Lygaeidae > Oncopeltus > Oncopeltus fasciatus. The sequence goes on along the minus strand of KZ809000.1, from coordinate 134,858 downwards.
GAATTATTTACCATGAATGTGAATCTCAGTCCTTGCTCCACAACAAATATTTAAGAAGTTACATGTAATCAAATTTTAATAACTTATAGTTCTTTAGCAGTTCGTCCAGAAGTAAATTAATCTATTCACAGTTGAACGGTTGAACCTTTGGTAACATATCTTCACTGAGCATACATAGGAGAAGTGAAAAATGTGGTCAGATTAAAAAAAAAAGTTGAAATAATGATATTAAGGCTCTTCATTACTAACTGTTGAATAAATTCGGTTTTGCCTGAAATCGGATGAGTTTATTGTAGAATTCAGAGAGAAATACAATTTTATAATCTTAATTTCTTTGTAGTATTTATAGATAAGGAAAAGTTGGTTTCCGTGGAGCTGAGTATCTGATTTGGTTATCATGTTTCACAAACAAGAGTGAATGAGGAAACTAAATTTGTGCAAAAGATAGGAGAGAAGAATGTAAGCAAAAGATACGGCTACTAAGATTTGTTCTACGTTGGCCGTCAAGCTAGAGTAAGGATTACGATCCCTTATTACAGTTACATTCGTAAATTTTCTCCTTAATAAGCTTTATTTGTAAAAATTTATTGTATATATAAGGCAGAAATATATATTTTATATTATAATTTTTATTCATAATATTTTTAAAAACTCTGTCATCAAAGAAAATACCAAGATTATAAAATTTGGTTATCTTGTGTATACACATAAGTATATCATATGTACTCCCTCCCCATCATCCGATTTAAAAATGTATAAAATGAAGGTCTTCCTAAAAAATGTCTAAATATAGAAAGCAGTATTTAAAAAAAGAAATACCGTACAACAAATGTTCTTTATGCTACTTTTTTAAATGTTATAACATTTTTTATTAATTTTTTTAAAAAGAATGTAAATGTTTTTATATCATTTCATAATTAAACTTAACCAATATTGTTATTGATTAAAAATTGTTTAAGTTTTTATATTTGCGAGATTCTTCTCTTTCGTTGGATGAGTAACACACTCACTCTCTCTCCTTTTTTCTTATAAAATCCAAATGTGGCCCTCCATTTAAAAGATTAAAAGCTTTGTAGTACAAACTACGGCAAAAATCTTCTTTAATTTTGAATATAAAATTACTTGATTATATAACTATTTCAGTTAAAAAAAATATGGTTTCATTACTAAAATTTCAATACATTGATCACTTTGCAATAGTTCAGTATAACATTTAAAAAATTCTCAATTTTTCTTCTACTTACTTGGTACTGATTAAAAGCTCATTACTCATAATGTTTGTATGGGACTGAGACCTTCAAAAGGCACTTTTGAGTTAAAGAAAAAAAAAAAATCATACAGAATACTTGAGTAACAATTCAATGTTTTAATTTTTTAAAGAAAGGAAAAAATACGAATACATACAACCAAAATTATATAGTAACTTTATATTAGATATAATGAAGAAAGAAAAATAAATAGTTCTCCTTCTTTTGATTGGCTCTGTAGAGGGAGGCTGAACTTGGTCTCTTGCGCTCGGCCTCTGCTAGTTTCTGGTATTCACGATAGATTCTTTATACTGAAATATCAAGAAAGTGTAATTGGAATAACTGTATCTTCTTATGGATAGGAGGAGGGTTAGCAGAAGCTTTAATAGATAAATAATAAATATAAAGTGTAAATATTAAAGTTGGACGAAGGAAAAGCTTAGGGTATTAAGCTTAGGAAATTTTTAGGAAGCCAAGGGATGATCTCAGAATAAAATCACATGAATATTTGATAATCCCAAAAATAATGTTCTCAGACTTCCTGATTCTTAAGGATTTTTGGTTTTACTAATATTCTTTAGCTCTAAGAGAGTATTAGCAAAAACAGTAAAGTTTGCAGTAAAAAGTTATTTTTTTACTTTAATAGCTATAACTAACTACTAAAATAATTTTTTCTGATACATTATGCCACATAGTTTTGAATACAAATAATGTAAAAATTTGTACAACTACATTAGGTGTGTAATGAATTTAAGAAGATTCGAATGAAAATGTAGGAAAAAAATGAATTTGAGGAAATCTATTTCTATAATTGATACATATGTTACATAATTGTTATATTTTTAAGATAACTGTTATTTCATTTAAGAGAAATTAAATTATAAAAGTGGAAAAACAGAATGTCCTGATAACAAAATAAAATGTCAAAGCAATGAAAACAAAATTGAAATTCTAAAGTTAATGAAACTTTTATTTATGTTATTCAAACTAGTGTTTGTCCTAGAAATATAGATCAAATATTTATCTAAAGAACAGATAAGTGCCTTTCTATTCATGAGAATATATAGTAAAATATTTACTTAAGATATGCAACTTACCTTTGTTTTTAAAGAGATCCAGGCTTAGTTTCCCTCAATTTAATCGATGCAGACCTGTAATGTATCCAATGGAGGGCATACATATTAACTACTGTATTGAAGGAATTCATTTTTGTTGAACAGGTTTTGGACTAAAGGATTGGGATGCATGGAAAGGTTTGAGTGAAATTTAGTAAAATGGAACGCAATGAGATCTTCAACGAATGGGATTTCTAGGTCATTTTGGATAGTGGAGTTGTGAGATAATACCTTGCATCAACTATGCTTCTGAGAATTTTGCTTTGGAAGGTTTGTATTCTTTGGATGTTAGATGGTTCGGCTGCCCCCGCAGTCAACCATGCATACCCAAATTGTCTGAGTATTGACTTGTAATTAGTCAGTTTATTGGTCACAGATAAGATTAACCGGTGGCTTAGTTGCTCATAAGTTGTCCGTATCTCTTGTTTAGTGTTTGTCTTAATTTTTGTGTGTTCCATGTCGGGAGTCAATATAAAAGCCCAGGTATCTAAGGGAATTGTATTGTCGTAAGGTCGTAGCCAGGAGACTTGCGTTTAGGCAAGCGGGAAAGGATATGCTTGAGCTTAGAGGGAATAAAGACTTTGGGAGGTAGAGACAAAGGGAGGGAAGATTCAATGAATTGTTCCATCTCAGTGTACTTGGAGTGGTTTTCTGGGTCCCAGTAAGGAGTGAAGGTTTGCTGAAGATGTCGAGCAATGACATCAGCAATATTAGAGATGATTGTCATGTGCCAGGTACCAGTGTGGTACTTGAGGATTTGTCTGGTGGCAGTCCTTTGGATTTGTCTTCTATTGTTCGTGATGAGAGGTATGAGAGACTCAATTCTCTTTATTCTCAAGTAATACTCGCTCTATCAAGTTAATATACTCTGAAAATAGTACCAAAAAAAGCAAAGCTAAGAATATAATATATACAATATTTATAGGAATTAAATTTAAAAAAAGTTTTTAATTGTGTTTTTAGAGCTTTTATTGATTATGAGGGAGCGGAATTATGGAGAAGAAAATATTATTTAAAATAATAAAATGTTATGGAGTTTATGAAAACTTTTTTGTTGCCTATGTATAAACACATATTAAAATATCTTAAAAAACATATTTTGAAAATTAATAAAAAAATTTTTTTATTCGTAATTTCAGAGGAGGAATGTATGAATAAATAACTTTTGAGATTAAAAATTTTTTAATTAAAGGATTTGATTAGGTAGGAATTTAGAAATCATTTGGGGGTACAATAAATAAAAGATTAAAATATTCGTAGATTATATATACAAAAGTAGAAAAAAAAATTGATTTTCAATTATTATAGAAATACAAATATGCACGAAATTCAGAAGAGCCTGGTTTATGTTCTTATTAGTAGATTTATCCTAGCAAAAGTATTGTTAATAACATATTGCTGTATTTAAAACGAAAAATGGAGTATTTAAAAGTCTAAGCACATCCAATAATATTGTTGCTTTGTTAAGTGGTGCACATAACCTGCATGTATGAACATCAGGACAACGCTTGTACAACATACATATCTGATGGAATCTGTCGAGTCTATTGTGTAGCCTCCTATAACAAGCCCGACGATAAGAGGCCATTGTAGTTTGGGCTATATATATAATAATGATTATAGATCGCAGCACCATATTCTCGTCCCATTTTTATTAAACAAATTTTATAATTTTTCAATATTTGAATTGAAAAATATGATTTTGGTAATCTCAAGGGATATTGTATTTTACAATTTTAAACCTTAATGATTCTTTTTTTTTTATCAGTAATTTTGAATTTGGACGGATAAGGGAAGGTGTAAAAGAATGCTGTTTGACAGACCATCTTGTTAACGTCAGTGGATCTTGGCTGGGGCTTGATGGGACAAGTTCAAATGCGGTTTCCGATGGCTGACTTCATTGACGAGTGTCCATTGATTACTCTCGAGGGGTCTGCAACTTCTCTCAAAGTTCTCTAGAGAGTGATCATACAGAATACAGAAATGGTAAGAGATAGAGTAAAACCACTCTCGGAGGAGTTCTACATTTGCCATAAGTTGCTCTTCCAGACAGGAAAATCCACTTGAGGCACTTTAACTTTTTAAATGTGAATCTCAAAACTTTTCCTTTTGTCACCATGAACAGTGGAACCAGTCCGTTCAGCAAGTGTGACATTCGAAACTAAGCTGGTTTTCATCTTTCATAAAAGATAAACAGACTAAGAGAAAATGAATCATCTGATCTTACCTACATAATGAAACAAAGGCTGTCTCCAGAATGTTTTGAAGTGAAGAATGAGGGAAGCACTTCATTAGTACATTCCCAAATGTTTTTTTTTTCACAAAAACTTTAAACAATAAAAATGTTGGTTATTTAAATTCACATTTTCATAACAATGGATATAAATAAAATATTACGGTTATTAATTTTGGTTTTTATCTTAATCTCCACGTTCCTTATCTGATATCTGCTTAAGAAGAAATCGTTCAACAGCTTTCAGAATAAAGTCCTAATGCAGAAGGTAGTTTATATATTAGAAAAAAAGTCCCACTAACCCCCAAAATTTCATTTAGTATGTGTTTTTCTTGATTAAATATAAATATTAGAAAATTATATATTAGAACTTTGATCTTTTATAAATTTCATCTATAACAATAGATATTGTATTGATTATACAATATTTTATAACATTCAATATCCTACAATATATTTCGTACATTATCTCAGGAGATTATACGCAATACATAGAATTATATATAACGAGATTATTTAAATTTAATATCTCTCTAAATCCGTTTCGCTATTACCAATTTCAACCTTTAATAAACTCGGCCAACGGTGAGATAAGTTAATTCTGAAATAGAAATGGTTTTTTTACATATCTATTATTTAGAACGGGCCTTTATTTTAGCTCGTCGTAAGAATCTCGCAAGAAGGATCGGATGAAATCTGTAAGGCTCGTCATATCAACGTGAATATCTTGATGTCCTTACGAGGTACGCTAATATATATCTATCTATCAGTATTATTGTGATAAAAATAGACAGTAAATTTAAAATTTGTATTTTAGATAAATGGTAATATAATAAATATGCTAATTTTACCTATTTGATGTACTGTAACTTTATTGAAGAACATGTTCGGATCAATGAATGAATTATTATATTAAAATGCAAGTGTTGTTGGAGGAAGAACATTCAGTATGAAAAGTATCAGTTTACTTAATGACAGAACATTATTATGTATTTGAATAATTAAACATTTAGAGTACTGTGTCTATATGAGACGTGTATTTAAAGTGACAGAACAAAACTGAATGTATTATGATATTTCAACTTTTATGTATTTTTAAAGGTTCACTGTTCCTGATCATAGTTTTATAACTAAAGACACTAAATAATAACATTATTAGATTTTTAGAAAATTTTTGTTGGAATTTTGTCAAAAAAAAAAAGGAAAAAAAAAAAAACATTTTTAAAACGACTTCTCGCCTTCATGATAGCCCTGAAGATGGCTTATAATGTAAGTCGAATTGTTAGCAAATAATACAAATACAGATTTTTAAAAAATGTTTTGGATTTTTTTTTGACAAGCTTGATCGAACCCCAAGAAAAATTCTTTACTAATAACCTCTACGGTCAAAAACTCTCCATTAATAAATTTGAATTTTATAGTATAAGCACTGTCCATACTACCATGCATTATTGTATTCAATCCGGAATGCAGGGAAAATGTATTTGCAACTATGTGTTTGTTTATGTTGTGACACATGACCACATAAGAAGTTTCACGCTGTTTGATTCTGAACATTGGAAGATATGATTTTCACCAGTCAAAGTAAACATATTTTATTAAGTTGGTGGTGACTTCTCTACCAAAAGCTAAAATGATTAATTCATTCATTTATTAATATACCTTATTCTAACAACTTTCCATGCTTGTCTATAAATGTTAATTTTTCAAATAATTTCTTTTATAATATATAAATGTTCATTAAATTTAAAAATGACGTATGTCTTTAATATATAACTTCCTGTTGCCGCATCTCAACGAACCCTATAATTTCACAATAAATTTTTGCATTTAAAGTAAAATTTTTAAAGTACATTCAAAAATTTATAATACTATATAAATATGTGAGCGTGCGTGTGAGTTTGTATTTTGGCTTCTCCGATGTTTATTATGTTATGCTAAATAAAAGAATTTTTAGTATTTGAGCTCTCTTCTTTCCATTCGGATGAAATCGATGTAGAAGGGATGAAGGAAGGTTTAGGTAACTATGATATGAAAATGGGCCAAGTTGATTCATATTCACCCTTTATGTTATTTTTTGAAACAACACTGAAATTATACAATACAAAAATTTAAAATTCAATTTTCTAATATTTATATTCTAGTGTCGAGTAAGGAGGGAATGTCAAAAGAAAAATTGTATGCGTGTCAATATTTTTTTTATTTTATTTTTTATGAAAATATTTATAATTTGTAGAAAACGCATAACGAGGGTTACAGAAATTCCAGAATGAACGCTTTAATAGGTGTAATCTTATTTTCCTAGCATTTTTATTCCTTAATATTATAAAGAAAAATGCAAAAATATCAAAGATATTTTAAAGATGTCAAAGTAACCTTGAAGACCTAGAAATAGCCAGGAGACAATGGATTTAGGAGACGCCATTTCAGTAAAGGATTTAGGAAGAATTATAGCTTGTAGCTCTTAACTTTTTTCTCTTATCTTTCCGTTTCATTCTCCTCTCTCTACTTTTTATTATTTAAGGTTAGCTTTATTGGCTCTTCAAGGTTATATTAATCATTTTCTAAATTAGATAAGTTTTGTTACAATTGCTTACCCGTTATCTATTGATGAAAAAAAGTTTAACCACATTTTAGTTTAGAATTATTTTTAATTTTTTACTGTAATATATATTACGCTTATATATTTTTTAGAAAAGCAATTTTAATTTTTTATATTCTCTTCATATATATTTTTTTATTTGAGAAAAATTCACGTACAAAAATAATTGATATAATATTTTTTTAAATGAGGTATAATTATAAAGGAAAGTAATTGATAGAAATAATTATTTTTTTGTGGTTTATTATTCCACGCAAATTTAAATCAATTAATGCAAGGGAATAGAATAAAAATCTAACTGTCCCAGCCAGTGCATTAATTGATTTAAATTTGCGGGAGATTAAAAACCACAACAAAATTAATATTTATGAAGTAAAATGCAAAGTAATTAACGAGAGTCGATAAACAGCTTGACAAAGTGTCAGCTTCTCCGAGTTTAAGACGATGTATTCGTCTTTCTCGAAGGTTAGACTCTCGATACTAGTGCTGGGAATTTAATATGCTATTTGGCTCTCCCAGTAGCGTAGTAGGATGACGCGCTTGCCCGGTTAGCAGGAGATCCAGGTTCGAGTCCTGGCTGGGACAGTTGGATTTTGTATTCTGTTCCCTGGCAATAATTGATTTGTAATTGGTAGAAGTGTGTGTTATTGCGGAAAAACGACGGGTTCAGTGGCCTAAAATAATTTATTAAAACTGAAATACTGAAATTTGTTCTTTGTTTTCAAATACATTACTCTTTATGCATATTACTTTTGGTGGTTTTTAATAAAAATAGTAGTACTATTTAGAACTCTGTCGAAAATGCGGAAAATCTTTGATATTGGGAAATCTGTTGACAAATCAAGTCATATATACTGAATGATATCAACACATGGTGAATAATTCCACTTTGATTTACTAGCTCAGTAGAAGCTACAACAAACCATTTGGGAAATTTACAGTAAGGCTGTTTAATAAATAAAATATATATTTTCTAATGAATGTTGTAGGGTTTTTTGAGTAAAATTAATTTCGGCCTTTGTATATTTGCTAGCACATGCATTTAGAATTCTTGCATTGTTAAAACAATTATAATAATGATAAATATCGTCATGAATGTATCTCCACAATAAATAAAAATACTATTATATATANTATTATAATTATAATTATAACATGCTTAATGAAGAATAAAGTGAACAATAATTATTTTTAAAGAATTATTTTCTTTTACTGGGATAAAAGGTCATTCATTCATAGATGAAAAATCAAAGTATCCTTCATTTTTGTTTGGTCTTATTGTTGGTTTCGGGTAGCATAGTCTTCATCTAGCCGTAATAAAGCAACAAGGGCTCGGAACAAGATAAACAAAGTGCGTTTTTTCTCTCTTTGACCTGCAGTTTATCGGACTGAAGTTACTGCTATAAGATAAGAGCAGAGGAATTACAAGAAGGCGAAAATTAGGAGCGCCACAATAAATATCAGACAAAAATAAGCTGATATTCATCTTGCAGGTTGTATGTGCAAAATTGTCCTTTAGTGTGTCACTCCAACAAACAACTTTTGGGCAATAGTTAAGTTAAGCTTCTATGGGTACTAGGGTAAGCCTAGCCTAATCACTCATCTAAGTAGATAGACTAGGAAGGAATATCTTCTATGGGTACTAGGGTAAGCCTAGCCTAATCACTCATCTAAGTAGATAGGCTAGGAAGGAATATCTTCATTCAACGTGAAGATATACGCACGCACGCACGCACGCACGCACGCACGCACGCACGCACGCACGCACGCACGCACAGACGCAGACACAAACAAATATTGCCCTACTTGCTTAAGCAGGATCCTATATCGAAAACGAAGGAGTCTTGAAATAATTAACAACTACATAACAAATATTTATTTGAATTACAATATCTCTAACAACATATAATATATTAATTTACTGAGTTTAAAATGACAAAGTGTGTAATAGTACAACAATTATACTTTTGTAATGACTTCGCTATAAGAAGTAACAAGTAAGAGATCACATTTTCCAATAATTTTACAATTATATTATTATAAATGATAGTTATAAGTTTATTTATATATGTTACACACAAATACTCTTTCAGTCTCACACACATTAATTGAAAAGTTTTTTTGAGCTTTTTACAATTGATTATTCATATGTTACACCAATTTACAGATATTCAGCAGAAAATGAGTATAAATAACTGATATCTATCTTATGTGTATGAAAATTCAAGTACATAAAAATATTAATTCTTATTATTTAATACCCCATAACATTAGATAAGTATGAAGTACATATTATACATACTAAAACAGTAATTGTAATACAAATACAATTTTATATTAATAATTTCAGCTTGTAAAATAAAAATTGCTACATTGTTTACTATTTCAGACATAACATACTCCTATATATATATATATATATATATATATATATATA
>KZ809000.1:80256-118119 GCA_000696205.2 Oncopeltus fasciatus | reverse complement strand
TTTGTGGGACTTAGATATTTTAACTATTTAACTATTTTAGCGTAGTTAAAGTTAATTGTAATTACTATAGAATTTTCTTAATTTGTATCTTAAAATATATTTAAGGTAATACTATAATTTTTTTTTTATTTGAAGAGTAAAATTTTGCTAATAATATATTATTATTCTATATCTACAGATATATAGAAATAATTTACAAAATATTTACATAACTTATTAATTATTTACAATTTATGAACACAAAATGAATAAACAGAAATATTTGTATTTCTAAAATTTTATAAATGGTTATGCTCAACGAATCAATGGAATATTTACAGCAGATTTTACGAAAACAGCCAAATGTTTTTTATTTTTTTTATGTAAGTTAAGAATTTAATAATTTCTTGTAAATAATAATTTATTCTTATTATTTCTATTTATTCCTTATCCTAAAATTATTAACTCATATATGCTTTATATATATATAATTTTGGCCTACTTCATATTGTACTTTGAAATCATTATACGTGGATTATTATTGTTTACTATAAATATGTTATTTTTCATCATAATTTTTATACGAAAAGAAAGACTCAACTTCTTCAAGCTCAAGACGTTATAAAAAATGATTTTCAATTTAATCTTATTTAAAAAAATTAGATTACCACTTTTTCTTTGAGTTCTTTTAACTGGGCAACACAAAATATTTTTTGAAAATACAATGAGAGAGATTATTTTTAAATATTATCATGATTATTATGAGAGTTTTACTTAGGGTAAATAAAATTTCATTAAATATACGTTCAATTTTTAATATCTCACTTTAGGTTGCGATTATAGAAATTGTATTAACAATTTTCGCATTAGCACAACGCGAGAAATCATATTTAACATTATATGCAATATAATAATTATTTAAATATTCTGTGTTAAAGCTAAATGTCTTATTTACTTTAATTATTCATATTTCGAGTTAAATGTGATATTTTTTCATATATATATTTAATTAAGATATAAAACACATACTTAAATTGGTGGGAAAAAAAGTTACAATATGGAAATAGAAAGCAGAGAAAATAATATGCATTCCTTCAAACGTTTGGCTGTTTTCGGCAGAACATTACAAAATAACTCGTCATTCCTCAATACAATTAATTTTTGAAAATGGTTGCAGGTTTAACTTGAAATCCATTTTTCATTGTGGAGGCTCGTTTCCAGTCGAATCTGGAGCTTTCAAAGCCGCTCAATTCTCGGGCTAGTGGATCGCCCCTGTGTTTTTTCTTGATGCAAGGTGCTCTTAATCGTAATTGAAATTCTCTTTTGAACTTCTCCTACAAAATTCAAAAAAAGAAGTTCAAGAAATTAATAATAAAAGCAATTTTCTTTTATTTTTCCTCACCTGGAGTTCGTTATTTCGATAAAATCTTTAGGCAGAGTGTTTTCACTATATTTTTTAAAGTTGAGTCTTATGAAAATAAAACTATTGTATAAACCAGAATTAATATTTTTTAAAAATATGAAAATATAGTTATTTTTATTTTAAAATCAGAGGTCTATAATTCTAAACGATTTAACATGTCACAAAAAAAATTTGATGATAGTCTTAATGACACGTATAACCATACACGGATTTTTTATATTTTCATAAATACTTGATAGATATATGTGTATATGCATATACAATTGTCATATATTGTATTTATGATTGACGAGATAGTATTCGGTAAAAATGTTGATACAATACTCTTCTAAATTTTTATGCTTTAATTATTCGATAAAGTTTCGGCTTGAATTGTGAGCCATCTTGAGATTTTAACAAAATTAGAAAGTAGTGGTAAGAGATAAGGAGCATATATAGAAAATGAAACACTCCCGGCAGCGATATATATAGTAAATAAAACAGGTTGGAGAAAAAGCGTAGTGATAACAAAAAAAGAATAAATTGAAATGAGTAAAATTTTCGGGGAATCTCTCGCCCTTCATCAGGGAGGAGTAAGAGAGGAGTCTCATCTAGAGAGTAGTTTTTATTTACTCCATATATATACCATATATATATATATATATATATACTGTATATCTCTATTTTCTAAGATACTGTTCGCGTATTGATTTACATATATCCTATAAATTTAAACCTGTTTTCTAGCTAAATTTCTAGCTCTTTTAACTATCTCTTCTAATTCTGACAACTGCCTTTAAAATGGCCTATAATATAAGCCTTTACATCATGGAATAATTATATAAATATAATTTATTCATCAACATTTTAACCGACTTCCAACTACCGCTTCATTCTTATGCCTCCGCCTCTAATATATTTATGTACTGTATATTTTCTTATTGAGCTTGCTTATCGAACTTTACTTATAATTGCAGTAAATATCGTTCTTATGTTTTTCTAAGATCCCCACCTCTTTCCTTCTCTTGTGTCGTTTCCTCAGAGTCTTAAACACGAGTATACTTAGAACCTTGCGTTGTGAAACTGTTCTACTTGTCTCAGTTTCGAAGAAGTTTTTATTTAAATAAATTCAGAGAGTTTACTCTGAAGGTTGTTTAGATTTGACTAATTATAATGATTATACTTGTGTAAGGGATGAGAAAGCTCAGTGAAGTGAGGGTCCCCCACCCTCATTTCCAGGCGACGAGCTGGAAGCTGGAGGGATTGGGTGGTTCTCAAAAGGTTTGGCGCAATTATCACAACAGGATTCAGACTTAGCAGCTGAAATGTTTGTATTCTTAATGAGGGATTTTCTCTGTAGCTTCACTTGGGATTATGGAATATCACTTTGTACTTTGAAAAGTGATAAAAGCCTAAAATATATAGTATATAGTAATATATTCAAATAGTGATTTTGGGTAATGCAGTAATATATAGAACCATTATAATTCAAAGTAGGATACTAAGTTGAGTATGACTCGGAATTACTTCTATATAGGCCATAAATTTTCATTTGAAATGCTATTGGCAATAAATATTTGTATATATCCGTTGGAGCCGAAAATGAAATGGTCTCCAACAAAAAAACTGTGGTAAACATGAAATCTGTTTTTTAATGCATTTATAACACAAATATAAAATTAATCCTTAAATAAAAATATCTTGAGTTAATAGTATTACGAATATGTAGTTATTATTTTTTCAAATTAAGTATTTGCATTTTTCTTTTATGTAAAAACAAAATAATTTTTTGTATCCCTTCTTTAATATGTTTTAGCATTTGTAATATTTCCCCCTATATTCTGGGCTTTATCTTCTTACAGAATAGTGAAAAGAAGCCTTTATTTCCACAAGCTTAAGGGTATCAAATGTTCCTTTACAATGAGTGAAATGAGAAAAAGTACAAATAATAAAGATCCTTTAGAAATGATCACATCCTACTCTTCCTCCCTCGGAGAAATGTTTTGTCCAGTTTCTAAACAATAGCCATTCTCTTGTTTCAAGGAGTTCATTTGTTTCGTCTCCCTAATGGGGATTCCTCAGGCTTTGAACTTCATATCTCACGAAAGCGTTTTGTCTCGGAATTCACGCATATCATGATGAACAAGAAGATACATTTCAACCACTAAACTATTTTACTTTATTACGAACAATGTCATGCAACACTAACCTGTACTTGGACCGTAATATGCTATACATATTTTGTGAACAGAACACTTACGTTGTATATTGCGTAGACAAATGGATTGTAGCAGCTGTTGCTCATCGCAAGCCAATCGAATCCAAACCAAAATATATTTATGTATTTATATCTGAAATCCATGAAAANTGTATGTAAGCGAAGATAGAGAAACGTAGTGCCCATAATTTCCATTTATTAAAAACTGTGCCTGAATGATAATCTGTATTTATATTATATATGAATATAATAACCTGCTTTTATATTTAAAAAATATTTTGAAGCTTTTTAACGCTATCTTAGAATGTTTAGCCATACGATTAACGCTAAAAAATCTGACTATATATACTTACAAAGTGTTATGATGTTTTAAATTTTTCTAATTAACTTTTTCTTATCTCATTATTCTGTTGTATTCGAATCAAATTTTTATATAGAGTTACTTCGAAGAACTCAATATTTTGATGTTTTTGAGTTTTGTTTCTTAACTATTATCTGTAAGATTGTGTATTTATTTTACATTGTACATAGCGATATTTCGGCTTACATTTTGTTCATTTTAAGTGCTTTACTATAGCGTAATTCTACTGTGGTGGTGCTAGAGGTTAGCGGCGATTAAGCTACTCAAGGGATAACATGTATTTCTATTGAGTTTCTATTGTATTTATATTGTGTAAGCAGAAGAGAGTGGTTATAACAGTAATGTCTCCATAACTACTATTCTACATTTATTATTAAAATTTGGAGAATATTCTTTCAGTAGATCTTCTGATGAGTTCTGTAGGGTGGTAGGGGTGTATCCTACTATGGAAGGAAGTCCCAAGTGTACATGAAGGGTAATATGGGGGAAGAAAACTCAACAATGCCGGGGGAGAAGGGGGTTATAGGGTGTCTGCAGTAGAGAGGATTCGTACAAATTGGAACGGGGTAGTAATTTGGTCCCCATTATAGGGTTATATCATTGTGACTCTTTTTTTTTTTTTTTTTTTTATAGCTCAAATCTATTGATAACATTTACCTGTGGAAGGGTTTTTTAACAGTTATTAAAATAAATTGCCTATTTGAGTGGAGGTTTTGTAACAATGAGTATAACCTTATAGGTTTTGTTATACATTTAAAAAAAAAATTGTGTTCTTCCAAGATGCTTTTCGATGCGAAAGCATCATCATCCTGAAGCTTTTTTGGAATCATGCTTCCACCAGCAAAAGCTGTTGTTCCACGAAGAAACAAAAGGACAGACAAGATCGTGATGGGGATAGTCACTACATAAAGTAGGTTATGAAGAAATAAGAAACATCCAAATCGCATGTATGTGTGTGTGTCCGTCTTTAGGTGCTGTGATGTCTAATATTCATTTTTAAAATAGTCAGACCAAATTAAATTTTAGGCTTTTATTTTATTTATTTTATTTTTTACAAACCGTCAATGGTTCAGGGTAAGAGGGGTTCATTATAGAGTACAATTTCGTTAAATTTTGATTTTATAGTGGCAAAAACAATTATATAACACAGTACATGTAAAATGAAATTTTAAAATATAAAATATTTTTTAACAGTTAAGTAATTTAAATTTTTTTTCGAAAATAGCTTAGTAAGCAAGAAATTTACAAATTTGGAATTTACCAACAATGAGAGAGTGCTAACCCTCCTTCGTGGCAAGCTCATATTTTTTATGCTTATTGGTATATGACTTTTAAATTATATTTCAATTACACTTATTTATATAAATTTTGACGTCCTCAGTTTAGAAACTCTATATCTATAAATATACTCTAAGTCTATTTTTTCAACTATTATTCTTCGGCGATGGCGTAATGATGAGAAACATTTTTAAGGGTGGAAGTTATTTTTTCTTTTTCTTTTTTGTATGAGGACTTAACAGAGAGAATCATTTGTAGATATTTGGCTATAGTCCAGGCCATTTGTAATACTTCGTGTTGGCTAGTCACTTCTAGATAATAGGTCGAAATGTTTTTTTTTCGTAGAGAGAATGTTTGGATGTTAGAGCATTAAGCAGAAAAAACAATTGAAAAAAAAGAAATGGTATCGTAGAAAAACTAAAAAGTTTAAAAATAATACATCACTATTTCTAAATATATATAGAGCATTAAGCAGAAAAAACAATTGAAAAAAAAGAAATGGTATCGTAGAAAAACTAAAAAGTTTAAAAATAATACATCAATATTTCTAAATATATATAGACATCATTCTTGACGGTCATATACAAATGGAGTATTTACTATTGATACGCGCTCACACACACGCACTCACACACAAACGCACATAATAGTAATTCTCCCAAAAGAAGACCCCAAACCTGTTAGTCCAAGGGTTTGTCTTTCATGGCTATTGTCCTACAGCTGGGGTTTTAAATACGGGGGACTCGTTCTCTACCACCACCAGCCTGCTCAGAACGGAGCTAAGTCGTTCTGCAGGCAGCGTGCGATTCTACATTTTTCACAGAAGTGCATGTATCAGAGCACGACGAGGAAGGACTTGTCAAGGGTTCACAGAGACCAATCCTCAGAAATCGACAAAGAGCAAGACAAAGAGCTTGTCTGAGAGCCAACGGTCAACATTTGCCAGCCTGTATTCAATACTGAAGATGTTTAGGTATCTGGAATCGCACCTGGATTTCTCTGGGTTTTCGAGGAATGGGACGATCTGAAGGTTCGGAAAGCCATTTGTTCCGTGAAAACAAGGGAAATGTCTACCATGGTTTCCATAGACTCTCTACTGACTCAGAAACTGAGCTATGGTTGTGACCCTCCAGACAGTCTTTAGGCTGTATCTGAAGGTCACCAGGAAGGAGGAGATCTCTTCAATTATGCTGTTCGTAGCTAGATGGAAGCGATGAATACTGTTGCTATAATAAATTGATAAAGCCGACTCGTGTCGGTTATGTACAATAGCTGAACTTACTTTACAGATAATTATTGTTAGAATAGATTAAAATAAATTACAAAAAAATAGTGCTAATCTTTGATATAGCAGTTATAAGAAGAGATGTGACAGCTGTAATAGCTAGAGGTACTTGGTACAACTGCCGAAGGATGGCAGAAGAACGTTGTACTCTGTACGTGCACTAGACCAAAAGTAGGACCGAGGAGAAGGCTCAGTGGAATAAATCGAACACAGGAAGTGCAGGAGGGAGGCTGACCGGGATCTCTGAGAGGGGAGACCAACAGCAATAGAACCAAGTATTATACACTTGTTTAATGTTTGAAAAGATTTTTGAGATTTAAATGAACCATTTTTTTGACTGATTGTCATATTTCCCCACCTTATGAAACACAGAAAGTATTAAAAAAAATTATTAAGGATATAAAAAAAATCAATAACATTATTAAGAATTGTGAATTGTAATTAGGAAAATTTGACCAAAGGTAGAATGTAACTCCTTACTCGTTGATGTCTGTGATGTTTTGGAGAACGTTGTAGGTCTGTAGGGGGAGCCAGCAGAGAGCGAACAGCACAACCACAATCACCAGCATCTTTATCACCTTCAACAATAAACAACAACAATTACCTACTTATGCACATAGCGATAAATGCACTTATTCACTATTGAATATTTTCCGAGGAATGTACTACAAATATTTTCCCCTTACATGCACTTTATTGAAATTATTGGATATTAAAACTACTGAAACATAAATAAATTAAGGAATTTGCTCTTAATGTAATATTAAGCGTTAAATAAATTGCTTTTTTTTGTTCACGTAGGCTTCGTCGGTCGTCAGATGTATTTACCATTTCATCTTCCGGGTTGGACCGAGTCAAATTGTTCTTATTTGCCGAGCTTTCGCACATCATGTGATGGCTTCTTCAGGGCTGAAAAGAGAATGAGAGTTGTAAAGAGAGATTTTTAAAAATCCAGATGGTATATATTTACCATGTTTTATACGCAATAAACATATACCATCTGGATTTTTAAAAATCTCTCTTTACAACTCTCATTCTCTTTTCAGTCCTGAAGAAGCCATCACATGATGTGCGAAAGCTCGGCAAATAAGAACAATTTGACTCGGTCCAACCCGGAAGATGAAATGGTAAATTGCTTTTTTTTATTTATATAATATCAAGCAGGAAAAAGATCCACAAAGTGACTTGCTATTTCTTCACTCTGTGGAGCAGATTAGCTTCAGACGATTTATATAAAGAAGATAACAAATTAAAATTTATTTCTAACTAAAGATTCGGCCATCATTGGCTACCATCTCATTAATAATTGCTGACTCAGTACGACAATATTCAAATATTACATTTAGATGAAGAAAGTATTTTTACATTTTTAATATTTCCTTTTTATTCTGTTTACCTCACTGATCAGTGTTATGGCACTGTATTCCAAATATAAGACCATGTTTCAAAAATCACCTAAATTTTTTGGATTTCTTAAAGCAACTGCATCTGCTGTGAAAGTTGTGGAACTGATGCGTATTTTCGGGTGAAAATGAATCAACCTTGGATCAAACTATAATTTATATAATATTGTAATAAAAACTTATTTGTGAGAATAAATAAGTTTTTAGTAATGCCAACGTTTTGGCCTGATTTTCAGACCTTCTTCAGTGCAAAAGAAAACAAAAAGAAAGAGCAATACTGTGCGAAGGTACCAAGCAGTGTCTCCCAGCCATGGAGGTTGTTGGCAACAATCCTGATTACTATGGAGTCTGTCTAAGGCTTTCCTAGTGACGGTAGTTTTAAGAGCACCAAAGGCTCTTTGGTAAAACATTTAATTTTATACTTGAAAAATAGCATCAGTCCCCAAGTTCAACATTCTAAAATTTTGCTCGGAATTATATAAAACCATGATAAAGACTGGAACGTCTTGAATGATTAGAACGAACTACTAATTGTTAATAAGAAATTTTCAAAGCACGAATTAGATTTTTAACTGCTCTAATTTTATGATGACACATTCATTAATATTTAAAAAAATATTAATTTAAAGGAAAAATTCTCATCATGGCAGGATTTGAACCCGTATCTTCTGAGTACCGTCAAGACGTGCTAACACCTGAATTAGTTCCCATATATCCGCATCAGAAAACTCTTTCCCTTGCGCGTTAATGACCTATTGGTTGACATACCGTTAAATAAAAAAAAAATAAAAACCTCTCTCCCCTATGCGAAGTAATTCTGCACAATCTACAGAAAAGGGACTGATTACTGATTAATCACTTAATAGAGAACGTTATTGTTGGTACCACATTGATGATTCTTTAGTAATATTTTAAAATTGTTACTTCAAATAGAAAGAAAGTCTTCAACCACTGCAGAATTCGAACCCGTGTCTTTCGGTCACCGGTCTGACGTCCTAACCCTGCAGCACATTTTGCGGTTTGTGGGACTTA
Source organism: Oncopeltus fasciatus (assembly GCA_000696205.2). Taxonomy (NCBI): domain Eukaryota; kingdom Metazoa; phylum Arthropoda; class Insecta; order Hemiptera; family Lygaeidae; genus Oncopeltus; species Oncopeltus fasciatus. The sequence goes on along the minus strand of KZ809000.1, from coordinate 109,161 downwards.
TAGTTACTCAGTAAGGATGTTCGTTTTTCCAGCTGCATAGGGGTCAGCAGTCTGATTAGTGATTAGGATCTAGCAGGGACTGAGACTTAAAGAAAATATTTTCCTATTTTTTTTCTTAAAAAGTAATAAGTATCATTTATGGTTGAGGTCCACTTTTCCTTGATTCCATAATTACTGGAAATACCGTGCAAAGAAATCAACAGGTATACTTAGCTATCCTGAGGCTGGCTTATTGTTACATATTCAATTGGAGACACGTGTTTTTGGTATGATCGACCTTTTAGACAATTATAGACTTTTGGGGAAAAAAAAGATGAGCCAACATTCAGCTTGAAGACAGTATAGCAGATAGAGCTGAAGATGATTTTCCACCGAACCATCAGCAACAAGTCAACAAGGATCGCACCCTGAGCTGTGACAAGAACAATATTTCCCCTGGCGGAAAGAGTCTATACCTTCTTCTTGTTCCTCATGATGTTGGTGTCACGGTCGGACTGGGCATTCCCCGGTGCAGTGGCTCCCCAAAGAGTCACGGCCACTCTGGCGTATGCGAAGCTGATCACCGCCAGAGGGAGGAAGTATTGGAGAATCACCAGCGATGTGCGGTACCACTCGAATACTTCAACTGAAAGGTTGACGTTGTCGCAATAGTTAATCTCCGGGATCTCAGCTGAAAAAGGATAACTGGAATTAAATATTTTCGCAAAAATAACATTGTTATATATAAATAATGTAGTTTCATAGTTATAGTATTGAAACATAAAATAAACTGTACTCTTACCAATAGAAATCATTATATTATTATATACAATATTAATATCACATTATTTCAAGAAAAAATATCTGCTTACTGACCACATAAAAAAATTTCTTAAATATTATTTTTCTATAAATTAGATTATTTGTCACCCAAATTACTCATACAAACAAATTTCAATTTTAAGACAAGACGAATAAAAACTTTCCAACAATATCATCTTCAGAGCTCATCTCCCGATGTAAGTGTGATAGAGAGACTAAGTTAATTAATAAAAAAAAAAAAAAAATTGATGCGTCTGAGTTAGCTGCTTCCTAAATCTACCGAATAGTTGTAGTATAGTAATGGAAGTTTTATTTATTAAAAGCAACAAGAATGCTGATTTTATATTTAAATTAGTTCTGTTTTAGCTGTGATGTGGGGCTTCATCATGTTCCCAACTCTTGCCACCAATGAAGAGGACAAAGGAATCGTGCCGAAATAGATGGCTTTGTTCAAACTCTCTCGCTTCCTATTGGCCAGACTAATGGACTAGCGGAGGAAGTGTACAGCACTGGCCACATCCTAACAAACATCTCCCAGAAGACTCTATTCAATAGGGAAATCCAATACGCTGAGAGGAAGTTAGGCTTTCTTAGCACTTCTGAACAAATAGTACTCTTAACAGCTAGAGAACCGAGTACCTCTTTATCTCTGCCTAAGGCAGGTAGGCCCTAAAGCTTTTATGTATTGCAGCCAATTACATAATTGAGATATTTTTTATTGAGTCTAGATACTTAGAGAAATGTATTTAAGCCGAAAGGATCCACTTGGCTCTGTTTTGAGAAATTAAAGCTTGGGAAGAAACAAAGATATTTAGAACTTGGTGTTACCTGTCGGCTACCTCTATTACCCAAAATGGTAAAATATAGATAAAAGAGGTAAAAAAAAAAATAAAAAAAATAAAAATCCGCCACTTAGAAACCTTGTAAACTGAGCAGATTTCTCATTTTTCATTAAACATGTGAGTGTGAATGACTAAAGATAGAGAAGGCAATGAACATATCTGATTGGATCTCCATGGCCGACACCTGACCATTTTTCATGCTTTTGGAATGCATTAATCCCCCACCATTCTCTAAACCTCTAAATAAAACACAAAGTGGTCAGTTTACAAAGCAAAGTCTGCATATGCCAAATTTGCTCTTTAAAGGGGCACACCCAGCCGTATAAATTCAATGATTTCCTTAATGTACATTTTGCATAAAAAGCCATTTACAAATAAACCACGGTTTTCAAGGAAAGCTTAAATACCGAATTTTGTTTGTACAATACATTACTTTTCTGATTCTGGCCAAAACCCAGACTAATTTCTCCAGCATTATTATTTTTATTATTGTTTTATACAGAAAAAAGTTAATAAAACACACACACACACACACACACACACACACACACACATACATACATACATACACACAGATATATATACACACACACACACACACACACACACACACACACACACACACACACACACACACACACACACACACACACACACACACACACACACACACACACACACACACACACACACACACACACACACACACACACACACACACACACACACACACACACACACACACACACACACACACNGTATATATATATATTATATTTTTAAGTAGCGTGCATCTATTTTGCATGCATTTCATTGATCTACAACTATTGGGAACTTTCTTCACCTGAGCACTTACATGTTACAGATATAATTATTATAATAATGTCACTCTCATGTTGAAAGACTAAACCTAATAATTAATATTTATACTGCAGAGCGCAAGATGGAAATCTTTCCCTTGTGCAGTGGAGAACATGATGTCCTCTGACAAAAACTCCATTATCCACTCTCACTTGGAAATTCCTCTCGTCACTTAATTAACCAAGCCTTTTCCCCTTTTACTTTTCAGGTGTCAATTAAGCCCTCTTTCCATTCTAATTTACTGATTTAATTCTGTCTAATCTGTCGGGGGTTCCTCAAGGAATAACTCATGCCTCTGTTCTATGCAGTATCGGCAGTGTACTTCACTGCTCCTCTCCTAGTCTGACTGACTTTAGCTTTTTTTTTTTTTTTTTTTTTTTCTCAAATAAGCACTCAACGACTTGGTTATCAGCGCCTATGATTCTTAATATTAATTCCTCGGAAGGCGAAACAATAAAGACGGCGGAACCCCCACGCGATCCCCCAAGCCCGCCACGGAGCCACCGGCAGCACTGCAGGAACCAGGCTTGCCCCTAGACATTCCGGTCCGACTAAATTCTGGCTGCCATACCTGGGGGTGAGGATGTGCACGGTTGGACCAGGCCGTCCACATCCTCCAGGTCGGCCTCCGAGTTCCAACAGCGCCGACCCGCGGCCCCACAACGGACCCAGCGACATCACACGGGCGGCCCCACCACCGATCCACTGTCTCGTGGATGACTAACCTGGATAGATTTGAGAGATTTTCAAGAGGGAAGGATTCTCATATTAGCGGGGTTAAAGGGGTATAAACATTTTTTTGGTTTAACTAATGTTGAGCCTATTCATTGAGGTCTGAGAAATTAAGTTAATATTGGTGAGTATTTGTAGATTGTTACTATATTTTATTATAGTAACCTATTTCTTTTATGTAACTGATAACTCGATTTATATTAGTATCGTTATCTCCAAGTAGTGTTTCTATATTTTCGGTCAGCTTGAATTTTTGTTTTATGGGGCGGTATGAAGGACAATCTGAAAGCAAGTGAACCACTGTAAGTGGGTCATGGCATGAAGGACAGATAGGTCGTTCTTCTTTTGTAATCAAATAGCCGTGAGTGGCTCTACAATGTCCAATTCGTAAGCGGGTAATAAGAACTTCTTCTCTTCTAATTTCCCTAATGGACGAATGCCATTGTTTGACTGTCTGCTTTATTGTTTTTAATTTGCTTGGAGGACTTTCGTTCCACATATTTTGCCAGTTTTCAGATACCTTCTTCTTCAGAGGTGCTGCTAGGTCTTTCGGTGTGACAACGGTTCGTATAGGGAGCTCCAGGGTTAATGCAGCTTTTGCTGCTTCATCTGCCAACTCATTGCCCCGGATTCCGATGTGACCTGGGGCCCAGAGCAACAGTACAGATTTTCCTATTTCCGAACACACAGTTATCTTTTCTTGTACTTCAGCAATTGCAGGATGGTTTGTGTACATATCATCTAAGCCCTGTAATGCGCTTAGTGAGTCAGTTATGATGGCAATTTTTCTTTTTGAAACAGTCATGCATCTGTACAGGCCGGCAGAAATGGCACATAATTCAGCTGAATATGTATTAGAGTAGTTGTGGAGTCTGTATTTGTAGGTAGCACTAGACGTGACTACAGCATATCCGGTAGCTTGCTCGGTTCTTGACCCATCAGTGTATATGATTTCAAAGTCTTTCAGGGTGTTTAGAATTGTTTCAAATTTATCGCGGTAAGTAGGTGGGGATGTTTTATCTTTTTTGAGTTTGGCCATTGAAATATTGCAATTAGGTCTAATTCTTCTCCAGGGAGGAGAATGTGGTATTTTGTTTTCTATTTTAATTTGTTTTAATGAATCTATGGCGGTTGATATTCTATAAGCTAGTGGTTTACTGGAGGAGTTATTATTATTGAATTTCCTGATGTACTTTAGTTTGAATAAATAAGCATGTGCAGGGTTGGATGGGTTAAAGTATACTCTGGAGGCGTAGTTAATGGCGAGTTTTTGTCGTCTGAATAGTAGGGGGGGAATCCCGGCTTCTGCACATAAGGAGAGTACTGGACTAGTGCGAAAGGCACCGGTGGCTGTCCTTATGCCTGCGTGATGGATTGTATCCAAGCGGATAAGGGTCGTGGTTTTGGCAGAGGCATATATAAATGACCCATAATCAATTTTAGAGCATATAGTAGTATTATAAATTCTCAGCATTGTGGTTCTGTCGGAGCCCCATTTGGTCCCGCTAAGAACCCTCAATAGATTTAGTTTCCTGAAACATTTTTCCCTAAGCTGCTCAATGTGGGATCTCCATGACAAACGCTTGTCGAAAACAAGACCTAGAAATTTGCAATTTTCAGCATATGGTATTAGTGCACTATTTAGGGTTAGCAATGGTGATTCTGGAGTATTTCTTTTCTTGGAAAAATGTAAACACTTAGTTTTTTCAGTAGAGAACTTTACACCATTTTTTTTAGCCGTTACTGACATTCTATTGATAGCATCTTGGATTTTTCTATGTACTGAAGTAATGTCATGTCCTCGGCAAAATATCGCTAGGTCATCTACATATTGATACATTTTGACTCCTCTGGGTAGACTCAGAGCAAAATCTACCATTGCTAGGGCGAAAAGCGTTGTACTAAGCACACAACCTTGCGGCACCCCATTTCGCTGTTCATAGTCTCGTGAGGTCACATTACCTATGCGAACATGGAACCTCCGGTCTTTCAGAAAATTTCTTACAAAGATTGGTAAGGAGCCTCTAAAACCCAATGCATGGAGTTTTTCCAGTATGCCATGTCGCCATGCTCGGTCATAAGCCGACTCTGCATCAAAAAACACGCCGATCCCTTGCTCTTTATTAATGAAGGTATAGTGCAGTTCGGCTTCAAGTTGCACAAGGTGATCAGTTGTTGACCGACCTTTGCGAAAACCACTTTGTGTCTTAGGTAGCATGTCATTTTTCTCTAATATCCACATTAACCTCCTGTTGACCATCCTTTCGAGTACTTTACAGAGACAGCTGGTTAATGAAATTGGTCTATAGTTTTTTGCTCGCCGCTTATCTTTCCCATTTTTCTCAATTGGAATAAGTTCCGCTAACCTCCAGGCATCTGGGAACTTTCCCTGTGCCCAACAGTAATTATAAAATCTTAATAGCCAGTTGCGTGTATCTGATGGCAGATGCTTTATCATCAAATAATGGACTAAATCAGGTCCTGGAGAAGAGCCTCTGACACTTTTCAGAGTATTAGTCAGTTCCCAGTCAGTGAAAGGGGTATTGTAATATTCCTCATTATTGCTTGTAAAATCTATGTAATGTCTTTCACGTCCTTCTTTATATGTCATAAATTCTTCCTCGTAATCAGCATTGAACAGTTCGGAGTAGTGGGAAGCAAATTTTTCTGCTACCTTAGTTGGGTCGTCCGTAAGTTGTCCGTCACAGTCAATTGTGTAAGAGCTCGGTTTGCTTTTTCCTTCAATATTCCTTATTGCGTTCCAGATTGTTTTAGATGGGGTATCCTTGTTCAGTGAAGCTGTAAAAAGTCGCCAAGATTCAGCTCTTGATTGGTTGAAAGTTCGGCGACATATTGCTCGTTGTCTTCTAAAATCTGATAGATTTTCTGGGGTCATATTATTCTTGAATTTCCTCAAGGCTTTTCTACGCTTTTGTCGAGCTATCTTGCATTCTTCATTGAACCAAGGTACTGGTGGCCGTCTGTACTCTTCAGAGCTTAACGGTATGCTCTCCGTAGCAGCACTTATGATTGCTTCTGTTATTAAATTATTTACACCGTTCACATCTAAGTTTTCTGGTTGTAAGTGTGGAGGCTTGGCTAAGTCTGTAAATTTACACCAGTCAGCTTTATTTATTTTCCAGCTTTTTTTCTTTTTAATGGTTTTACAGTTGCGGGAGATACAAATTTTTATGGGGAAATGATCACTTCCATGAAGTTCTTCAAGTGGGAGCCATTCGGTCTGAGTGTACAGGGCAGGTGATATGGCAGCAATATCTATGGCTGAATATGTCCCGTATGATGAGCTAAGGTAGGTTGGTTCACCGGTGTTTAAAAGTACTAAATGATTGCGAACGAGGGCTTCTTCTACGATATTTCCTCTATTATTAGTGGTACATGAGCCCCAGATGCTATTATGTGCATTTGCATCGGCTACCAGAAGAATCGGCGCTGGGGTTTGTCCTATGATGTTATTCAATTCTTCAACATGAAGTTCCTGATCGGGAGGGAGATAAATATTTAGAAGGGAAAATGCTATTTTCGTGTGAACTCTAGTAGCTATAGCCTGTAGATTTGTTTCGAGGGGTATAGGATCGGAGAGTACTGAAGAAATAACGAGGTTCATGACTCCACCGTGGCCGCGTGGACCCTCATTCACATCTCGTCGATAAATATCGAACCCCTTTAGTGAAAATTTGTCAATGTTGCGTAGACGGGTCTCCTGGAGTGCTAGGCAAATTGGTTCGTATTCTTGTATGAGGATTTTTAAATCATTATACCTTGATCTTATCCCGAATAAATTCCACTGTATAACTGCCATAAATTTGGGTAAAAATATTTAGGTCGCCTAATATAACATGAGGAAAGGAAATATAATTTATAGTTTGGTAGAGATCTTATAGAGTAGAAAAAATATATAGTGTTGAAGAGGATAACTGGTGTATATTTATAATATGTAGCCGAGAATAAAATCGTTTTATGAATATAAAAATTTACAACGAGGTACAATATTGGGTAATATATATTACACGTAACGTAAAATGATTTCACAATATTATAGAGAGTATTAATAACTGCAATATAATATAATGAGTAAATGGCTACTAAGTTCGTATCTGGTAAATCATGAAATAAGTTAATTAGAAAATAAAGTACATAGTAAAAAATAATTATTAGGTAGAATTTTATATATTTATGATTCCTTACCAAAGAAATATTTATGTTTTTAACGGGAGGGTTTTTGAAAATTTTTTTAGGATTGGTTAAATTTGTAGATTTGCAGGGTCTGCAATAATTTTTTGACATAGAAGAAAATTTGTAAATTATTACCATAATTATTTCGGATTTATAGAAAACACGTAACATATATAAATATACTTTAAATGCCAGATAATAAGTATTTGTGAGCTTAAAGAAAATAATCTTAAACCTACTATCGAATAAGAGATAACAGACAGGGTCTATTAGCCTAGTCATCGATCTTATCTCTATTGAGAGAGGATGAGCGGCTACCTGGTTTTTCTTTAGTGCTCTTTCCTGCTTTCTTCCTTCTTCGATTTGATGATTCTGTCCACCCGTCTTCAGACGTGGTGGGGGTAGAGGGAATTATTTTAGGGGTAGGGGGGTCAGCCCCGGGTGTCTGCAAAGGAGTGGTGGGTGGGGGGGGTACTGAAGGGGGGAGAGGGGATCTTTGGGGAGGGGGAAAGGGAAAAGGGGGTAACCCAGTAGGGGGGGAGGGGGGAAGGGGAGGGGATTGCTCCCGGGTAGCCCGAGAGTGGTGGGGGGAGGGTAAATGAGGAGTCGAAACTGACTCCGAAATAAATGTATCCGTTTGAACGGAAATAGATTTTTTAATAACACCACTGACGTGGCTGCTTGAAGACGTTGATAATGGGGCTTGTTTACTATTTGTAACGCTAGCGTAAGACTTTGAAAAGGAGGGTGCTATTCTAGCATTATAAATTTTTCTCGCTTCAGCGGGACTTTTTTCTTCATTAACCTGTATAGCCTTGATTTCTTTTTCTTTTAGCCAAGTGGGACATTCACGAGAGAGTGGTGAGTGGTTTGCATTACAGTTTGCACAGAAATGATTATTATTACAATTTATTTCCTCGTGCTCCTTTGAGCAGCATTTCTTGCACACTTTCACCTTGCAGGTGGTGGTGGGGTGGCCGAAACGGAGGCACGAGAAGCATCTTAAAGGGGCGGGAATATATTTGCGTACTGCTAGTGACAAGTAACCGGCTTTAATTTCTTTAGGAGGAGTGGGGGTTGAGAATGTTAGTATGTAAGATGGTGTAGGTAGTGGCTGGTTATCTTTTTTAGTTACTATTTGTTTCACGTCTATTACGTTTTGTTGTTTTAAATTAGCCAGAATTTCGATCTCTGGAACACACATGAGATCGATACTTCTAACTACCCCTTTGCTTTTATTAAGTGTGACGTGAGGTTCAGCTGTGACAGGTATTTGGTCATTTAATGATTTGATTTTCGTCAATTGTTTTGCCTGGTTATCATTAAACACCTCGACAAGTATAGACCCGTCGCGTAATTTTCTCACCGCTTTTACTTTACCTGCATGTCCAAATATTACTTTTTCAATTAAAAAGGGGGAGACATTGGTAAGATTACCCTCTCCTTCCTTTTTAATATGAACGAACTTAATCGTCTGTGTGACGTATGTACACGTATCATCCCGTCGCGGCGGAAAAAGTTTTTTTTCGCCTCTTAGGGCTTGGGGAGTTTTCCATCCCCAAGCCTCGAAAACCACTCACACTCAACTTAACAAACTGAGTAAATAAAAATAAAATGAAAAATAAAAATAAACTGTGGTTAAAACGATAAGGTCTACTTATCAGATATCTTAATCCTCAGGAGCGTAGAGATCCTCTCTGCACGACTGCCAAGGCAAGACTGTGGCTTTAGCTGATTTCCCTTGAGGTAATTATTCATGTAGAGGTGTAATTAACTGTTTTCTCATTCTGTATCCTTCACTGATCTCATCCTTCAGCTCAGCTGTTCAGTTATTGCGCTTGGCCAGACCTTAGTGATATATATATATCTGCCTTAAACCCTCCGATATGTGAAGAAGTAGTTTCCCTATGACCGGACAGAATTTTAAGACATACTATATGATCCGCTTATCTTTATATCGAGGAGGATGAGTCTTATTCTTTTTAAGAATAATTACATTAATGGGGCATAATGTTGCTTTTCAACACGTTGGAAATATAAAAAAATAAGTGACTCTAGTTTTACGTAACTTGATTAATCTTACAAATTATTAATTAAATATACTTACATTAAAATCAAGATGATAATTGTGGTAAAGTAATCTCACATTTCATTCTTAATTTGAATCTAGAAATCTAGAAAAAAAACAAAAAAAAAAACACTACCTCAGCCGGCTGTGGTAGAGAGTAGAGAGTTTTTTTTTTTATAGCTCTCTGTACGATTGGAATTAATAATGAAATGTGAGATTACTTTACCACAATTATCATCTTGATTTGAACATTTGGTAGTAGCCCTTTGCCAAACGAGAGTCTAACAAAAGCTAACAATTTTAGCTCCGACGGGTGCAAGACGACATATTCGTCATACTTGGCGGTCAGACTCGGAGTGAAGTAAAGTGCGGGGAACTAGAAATTATTCTCAGATCCCTCGGTGGTGCAGTTGGTTAGCGCAACCTACCGGATAGTGGGGGACCCGGGTTCGATCCCCGACTGAGGTATAGTGTGCGAATCAAATTAAATATCCTTGATTTTAAATGATGATACTAATTCCCTAAAAGCTCAGAGGTGCAGTTATTCTTCTGACAGTCATCTAGATGAAATATAACCCAGAGAGTAAAGTTTTAGAGTTAAAACGACTTTCTCTCTAAGAAAGGTGATAGGATTGTAGCAGATTCCTTGTGAAGATATTAAATTCTGTTTTATATTCTAAAAATTGTATAACTTTCTGCCTCTCCTGGGACATCTTGAGCAGAATTTTCCTAGAGAAACGCTTTTTTTCAGTGTTTTTTTGTTTCTCCGAATAATGCTCTTACTTTAAATTAAATTTTAAATACACTGTAACACATGAGAATTCGTAAAAAAAAGTTTTTTTTTAGACTTAAACGAACACATTGACATAATGCTAAATTATGAATTTGGTTGCTTGATTTTATATATAAAGAACTTAGAAAAATAAATTAGACGGCTTAGAGCTTCAAGTCCCCTTGTAGGAAACCCTTTATCGAGAAATAAAACCTTCTCATCGCTACCTACTCATGGATGTTTACAACCCAGTGGCTACCTATAATTAGCCCTTACCTTAATACGACACTTACTAGTTGAATGAGATGTGAAAAATAAAATAAAAGCTAGAAAATGAACGTATGCATGTGAGTATATATAAGATGGGCATAAAATTTTGAAGGATAAATAAAGAATTTTCCCAAAAGTTGCGTTATCATCATATGGTCGAATAACTCGATTTCCGTATGGGAAATCTTCTAGACATAGGACATTTTAGTAATTTATAAAAATTTTGTGTATTTGAATATTTCATTATTGGCTACAGTTAATTCGATAGGCTACAGATACATAATCTAAAGGGTTATTTCCACTACCAATGAATATAGAACTATCATACCTTCTATTATCCGTCTTCATTGGTTTCTGCAAACCAGCTTCTTTTGGCGAGCGCTTTCAAACATTGTCCATCTTCTGGCCGAATTCGGAGTGAACACATGTATTCGGCCAGAAGATGGACAATGTCCGAAAGCGCTCGCCAACAGAAGATGGTTTGCAGAAACCAATGAAGACGGATAATAGAAGGTATGATAGGGCTACAGATACCTTTAGTCTTGTGAATGTAGCCATGATGATTATTTAATCAATGAGAACAGAGGGGTTTTGTTACCGGCGTCACTATTGGTCATCGCATTTATCACATAGACTGACCTGAGTAGAATTGGTCGCTTGATACTCATACAAATTTATTTATTTGCACAGGATTGATTATATTGCATTTTAATAAAATTTACATTGGGTTTTGTAGTTGCTTTTTCAAAGGCGTTCGACTCAGCAAAAAATATCTGCAAAACCAACACCAAAACCTCACAGAAATCTGCCAAAAAATATTACTGAGAGTATGCTATGCAAAATTAAGGCAAATTATAATTTAAAAAAAAGAGGTTTATATACAATATAGATTCAAAACTTTATAGCCCATAAAAAATAAATAAAAATAAAGTTTATGGCCTCCACTGAAGTACACTTCTGTCAGTTTTAATTTAGTTTAGTTTTTATTTTAGCCGCTTCACAACAGAGAAAATGTCAAATGCAAATAGGCATTGGCTAACCGATGGCACAGAATAAAAATAGTTATTTTATGTTTATGCATTTTGTTGGGCCCTCGATTTCCGTTTTACATCACAAAAACAATATAAAATACAAGTTTTGAATAATAGTTAACGTCACTTGTATATCCTATTTGCAGTTGTAAATAGTTAAGGAAGAGTTAATGTCTCCTTGTAACTAATTGAAAATAATGCTAAGGGCTACAAAAATAATAACAGTGTCAGAGGGTAATTATACTTTAAATATAATTTATTAAGTGAAATTATACTTTGATAATTAAAACACTTGTAATAATTAAAATACTTAATTTTACAAACTAAAACAAAAAAAGAGAGTCGATAAAACCGCTAAAATAATGAAAATGGTGAGGGTTTTAGCCAGACTGTAAGTACCAATGTTTCGGCTTTCTTTGTAAGACATTCTTTTATGTACATAGCTAATGAGGAAAAATTGGACATATACTCATATGTATGGCCGTAATTATGATACATGGATGGTCTGCTTACATTACCTTGCTCCTGCATGACGAATTATTTTTTTAAAGCGACGAATTTTCCATTGAGAAATTAAGCTACTCGTGTTAGTTCCATGGACTTTGTTATTGATTCCTGTACTTGACTGTTTACTAGTTGTTACAAGATCCGTCTCCCTGCTTTCTACCTCACTGCCTCCGAGGTTAGAATATTTTCCTTCATCACAACTGGGAAAATTTGTATAAGTGTTCTAGGACATGCATCGGTCGTACACAATTCCATTTTTCATTTATATACTTTCTGAAATCATGGAGGGAGTACAGCTAGCAGATAACGAGTAGATCAGGGTGAGTAAAACCAGCATATTTCATACCGCATTCAAAATTTTCTCAACAATGGTCATGATCCACTGTGAACCCTCTCCCACCATAATACTGTTCTTATTACTCTCAATTAGTATCATTATTACTAGGACAGAGATTCTATTGTATTTTTAAAAGGATAAATTATATTTATTTTGAACAATTATTGAGAGGGAATAGAAAATAAAAAACTATCTGTCCCAGCCAGGAATCGAACCTGGATCTCCTGCTGTCCGGGCCGGTGTACTTTCCAGTTATACTACCAGGACTGGTAGTCTGTCCTGGTAGTATAACTGGAAAGTACACCGGCCCGGACAGCAGGAGATCCAGGTTCGATTCCTGGCTGGGACAGATAGTTTTTTATTTTCTATTCCCTCTCAATAATTGTTTGAAATTTTCGTGGGATAAAATACCACAACTAAATTAAATATTTATATTTATTTTGTATTTATTCCTCATCATATTGGCTTCATTCTTTGTTTATGTTCTAAAATTACCCATATGATCAAATCGAACTATCTGCATGAATCACATGTAGGACAGTGCTGACTGTCGAAATGGACTACGGTAACAAAGAGCAGGGGGAGGCGAGGTATCCAGGCTGTATCCAGAAAGTCCTTGTCGACTGGAAGGGAACGCTAGCGCACTCTGTGTGGCGACATTCGGACTAGGCGAGAACTGCAAAATAGGGTTAGTGGGGTCTGTTAATCTCCTCCAGAAACACTAAGTGAAAATGATCGGGATACTGGAGCGGAATGTGGCATCCCATCGCTGGAAATGGGAGTTCGTGAACTAGGTCCGGGTGTGCTCGTATCTCCAGTACCCACTAGTCCACTGGAAACTTTCGGGAAACAATTAACCTGAACAACTAATGCCCGGACATTTTCCAGCAGATTTGTTCTTGTGCCTTCTCTAGTCGGCGTTCTGCTCAGGGGGTACTCTTCACCAGGGAGATAGAACACACTTTAACGCAAGAGCTACAGGAACCAAACATATTTCTTACGCCTGGTGGTTAATTAACCATTAATGTACAGAAAGAAAATTCATAAAAAAAATGATAATGACTGTATGTTCTGACAAGCCGAAAAAGATAAATGGAGAGAAGATAAGCAAAATCTAGAGAGAGAAAGAGAGAAGGACAAATTTTAACCTCCAAAACATTTTTTTTTAATTTTACAGCGGAATATTAGGCTATATGTATTTTAATTGACCATAGAGAATTTAAAATGCAATTTACATTCATTAGGATATTTATATAATGTGGAGCAATAAGCGAGCGCAAAGATATTAACAAATTCGGCTTTCTGTAAATCACTCATCCCATATCCCACTTTTGTCCATTAGTCAGTTCTCCTACCAATAACTTGTCGAATAAAGTTTCAGCTAATTGTACGTTAAATTTCAACTATAATTTAAAACCTTTGGATTCACTTGATAAAAATCAAACAAGAATAGGTACTCTTATGTAAGGGCCGACATCACCTAAATGTACATCAGTTGAGCACAGCAGGCGAAGGGCGCGGCCATGTTGAACAAGTGAACTTCCTGAAGGAGGGTTATCTACTCACTTGTATTCTCTGGGAAGTAAGGGTATGGCCCCTTAGCGACACGTAGTCCGTAGGCGAAGGGCGCAGCCATCACACTCCCTGCCAGCCAGATCACAGAAATCACCAGCCTGAAGTGGACTCTTGACGCTCGGGCTCTGCAGAGATAGAGAAGGAAAAGGATCATCTGTCATGTGTAATACACAATGCGCTTTATACAATACATTAGCTAAACAATATGTATACTTAAATAAACTAATTAAATGTACAATTAATACATATATATATATATATAAGCTAAACTAAGTAGAATTATTGGATCGAATATTATGTGATGCCCAAGTTGACAATGCTCCCAATGAAAAACCCACAAATTAAAAAAAAAATTGATCCAATATATTGGGAAACGCTGGATTATTGTTTTAAAAAGAACAAATTACATTTAATTTATAATGATGTGGCTGTTTTTGAAATATTTTAATGGGGTTACATGATTATTTTGAATTGGGACAACTTGTCATGCATATTGAAATTTGCTCTAGTTTTTTGGGAATAAAAGTACGAATTAATAATTTTTTTTTATGCTCATCTATTGCAACAGATGGGGAACAATTTAGAACTCAATTTCTGTCGAGTTGGATTTAGCAGTTATCTATAGAATTAGGCATGCTGGTTTCAAAACTGATTTTAGATTTCTTCTATTACGTCACGTTCGGGTTCTATGTGGGTGGGGCGCATGCTGGTCTAGACCTGCCTGTTTAGTTACATCTGTTATACTGTGGAGAAACGTTGTGCGTCGGTAAGCAGTATTTAGTATTTCGTTACGGAAGTGAACAGAACTTCATAGTGTGTTTGAAATGAAACGTTTCCTTATGGCTACCTCTACTCCTACACGTCCAAAGTGCGAAAACAGCCCAGATTCGTTCTGTTACATATGTTGCAGTTTTACCATTCGCAGTCAAAGGATAAACATGAGTACATTTGTCAGACAAGCATATTTTGCCTAATTTAAAGTGAAGCTTGGTGATCAAGATAAAGCATGGGCACCTCATAAAGTGTGTAAACTGTGTGTTGTGGGTTTGCGGATGTGGACCAAGGGAACACTTGCTAAGCTTCCATTTGGTATACCTATAATTTGGCGCGAGCCCAAAGATCATTCAAGTGATTGTTACTTTTGTATAGTGAAAACATCGCGATATAACAAGAAAAACAAATGTAAAATAGAGTATCCTAGTTTACCGTCAGCTATACGCCCAGTACCGCATTCAGCCAAAGTCTCTGTGCCAGTTTTCAATGAATTTCCCTCTTTGGAAGAAGGGAACATGCATATGGCATTCAAAAACATTGTTAAAGACGTTCTTGGAAATACACGAGCATTGAATTACCCCGAAGATGTCCAGCAACTCATGGAAAGCTTCCAAAAGCTAGGTTTCAACATGAGCATTAAATTGCATTTTTTACACAGCCACCTTGGTAATTTCCCGGACAATCTTGGTACAGAGATGAGCAGGGTGAGCGTTTCCATCAAGATTTGAGGGTCATGGAAGCAAGGTATCAGGGTAGATGGGACGTACAGATGATTGCTGACTATTGTTGGAGTATCAATCGCGAATGCACACAAAATAAACACTCCAGGAAAAGCTACAATCGCAAATTTTTATCTTTACTTAAAAATAAAGCTATACTTAAAAGTACTGTTCATTTATTAAAAAATTTTTATACATATGAACTCGATTTAACTTACATTAAATGTTTTTTAAACTGTATGTTTGGTGCGTTTTTACTTTATGTTATTTTAAATGCATGATTTTTATGATTTCTGAGGATATCCTGCAGTTAAAAAAGTTGACTTGATAGACAATATCTGAGGTTATTCTCCGATTCAGACGCCAAGAATAAGTAAAAAAAAACAGTGTCAGATCTAACTCAACAAAAAATGTGTTACCCAGTGTTGGTTAAATATAAACTATTTAGTACGGAATGAATGTTCTTTAAAAAGAAGATTGTTGGGTATTCGGTCATGGTAGTTGAAGAATTAAATACTAATTTTAGCCAAAAAAGTTTGTATTAAATACAATTTTGTAAATTTTATTAATAAAAACTTTTTTGGCTACAAATTAGTTTTTTATTCTTCAACTACCATGACAGAATTTTCAACAATTCTCGGAAAAGAACTGTCCTTATGTGTGCCTTCTTTTATGTAGAATTCATGCAGAAGAACATTTATTTTGTAATAGATTAAATTATTCATTCAAGGAAGTATATAAATGCAACTTTTACCTAGCAACTTGTGCCTAGAAATCAAGCAAATTATACCTAGCAACAATACTTTATGATTATTAATCATTGTAATAAGTTATTTGATTAACACAAGAACGAAATGCATTTAATAACATAAATGTATTATATATTAAACAGGCGAAAAGGTCCAACTAAAGTGTACAGAAATTTAATACAATTTCGGCCTAGACCATTTTCAAGTTGTATATGACATGGCTAGTCTAATCCGTTCTCTTTTTAAAACCAAATTAATATGATTTAAAACATTGATTTTTCTTTTCAGTTCTACCTTTCATTTTTTTTTTATTTATGAAACATACCATATAGAATGGTTTTGTTCGTTATTAGAGTTACTATTTCAGAAATGTATCGTATAAGACAATGATTTTGATATCTAATAAGAATTTACTCTAGAATTTATAGAAATACTATGCACATAAATTACATAAACAAAGAGAAATATTATGCACATACATTACACAAAATTCCCCCGGATGGGAATCAGCGACGTCATTATTTTCACATTTTCAATAATATGTACTTTTTCCTCAGTTTAACTTAAATTTATAAGTAAATATTCAAAGTAATGATAAATTATAAACAATACTAAAAGATTGAATATTTGTGTATTTGTAAAGATTTTACGTCAATGAGAGAGTATGTGTATGTGTTTGGCTAAAAAACTAAGAATACCTAAATGAGTGATCTTTACACTCTTCTAATCAAATACTGGCAGGAAGCATTTTCTTAATGATTTTTTTTTTTCAAATTTATTTATTTTACAGATTTTTAAAAGATTTTACAGGATGTCGAAACTTATTTCTGATACGAGAGTAGAACGAGGCAAAATTGAGTTCTAACGACAATCTTCAAAAACCTTTTCCCCCTCCACTCTCACTCTCAATCTTTCTCTCTTAGCGAATTTCAGCCATTAACGGAATTATCCAACTATTTCTATACGAAGTTCAAGAGTTAAATTTTTTTCATTTACGAAAATTGTTGAAAGTAGAACGCAATAAACATAAACAAAAATAAACTAATCGAAATATAAACTTATTTCTTTAAAAAAGTTAGGCGCAATTTTAATTTTTAGTATTAAAGAATGGTTAATAGCATTGATGACGAATTAAAGAATTTTCTAGCCATGGTATAAGTTTAGCTTATTTCATTTTGGGGGACTCTGCTAAGAATGTAAACCATGTTATTTTTCCCACTGACTATATCTATTCCGAGGATGGTTTTGAAATTTTGAATTACAAGATTCTACAATAATTATTTTGCTACTACAATGTTTGAGTAGCTACTGTATTTACTAAAATAAGATAAATAATTAGGCTAATATTTCTTTCTTAGCGTTGGGGGAAAGGACATGATGGACGATTCGGATTGATTCAAGGGCAGAGAGTCATTGAATTATTAATTCTCAATACACATTTCTCAATACGCGACTTTCCAAACAAAAACAACTCATGTTTAGTATGTTTCAAATCCAAAACAAAATAACATCATTATTATCAATATTAAAGTGCAACTTATTTACACGACAACGCATGGAAAATGTTAATAAAATAAATAATAGATAAAGAGAGAATTTATCTGTTGAAAACAATATAGAATGTTTTAAAGTCCAAATATCCAAAAATTACACATTAGCTTCGACTTTATTGTAAAAATAATAAACATGTTCAAAGGTTTAATTGCGTGTAGTATTTCAACTCATTTGTTCTTACGGTGCTGACTAAGGTGTTCTACATTAACATTTCTAAAACTTGCGATTTACATTTTTGAATAATTAAGATAAAATAGAATAAATTTGCTTCATAAAGTTATTTTAATTTCAAAATAATTAATTGTGTATTACAGACGGGTTTAAGTAGACCTCAAGTCAAATTTGTATTGCCTAAAGAGACAAATAATTGAAAAAAATTAAAGAGATTTATTTCCAACATAGATTTTCAGTTGATTCACTTAAATCAAGCCCTTCTCAGAGGCATTGGAGGGAAGTTGGTCGCGTTAAGGTGAGATACCTTGATACGACTGTCTCTAGGGGTTGGGTACATGATACCATGAAACATTTGGTTGAACCTTCACTGTCGAGCACGGTAAGCTGGAGAGGTAGCGAAGAGGAGCCTCAAGATAGGAACGTCCTCACCAGATCCTTGGAGTGCAAGGTACAAGGTAACCTTGGCAGATCGAAATTACTTTATTCCTGTACATTTTTAATAAAACCTGGGAAATCTGCTTAGGTTGCTTGACGAAAGTGAGAATCAGCTGATAACCGAGGAGAATTAGATGAGAATACAATGAACAAGAGGTTGATGAAATGAAGGACGAGGAAGAGTGGTTTTGTTTCTTCTCTCCAGGCTCTGAAGCTGACGGGAGAGAATAATTGAGGGGAAGAACTGAAGGATAACAGACGTGGAAAACAGAAGAGAGAGAAGAAAACCTGTTATTCCTGGTTCTTTGGATGAATTAAGCCAGAATATGGAGATGTGATTTCTGAAAGAGCGATTCATTTTTAGGCAAAGCTGTTTTCTCTATTTTAATTTTTATATTTAAAAACTCAATATCAGATGAAATGTTACATTTTTATATTGTTATTTTTATTTTCAGAAGAATCCCTTAACGCTTTCAGTATTGGAATGTACTCATTATGGTAAACTGATACATAAAAATATATTCTTAAACTTGAGTAACAAAGAGAGACTATAGAGAAAAATATCTACTGAATATGTTTTATCTGTACTCTCACCTATAGCTATTATTTTTCATTTACGTACAAATAGGCTTACAACGCCCTTAAAAAAAATATATTTTCTGGAATTTAAATAGAAGACATATAAGTTACTGCGCTATAGATCTTTTAATCGCAGGAGTGTTATATAAAATAAAAAGTAGAAGTGTTATATAAAATAGAAATATCTATTTATTTTAGAAATCAAATGTAAGGACAAAATTAACTTCAGGATAGGATTGGTTATAATATTGTGTATAAAGAAATATTAAGTATATACTTATAATATACTTTATAATATTAAGTATTATAAAATATATTATAAGTATACTTTTAATTTTCCTGTTCATAAATTTTCATATTTACTTTAAAGTTTTATTTTATAATTCAAAACCAATTAAATATATGTTTCCATAGAAGTAACAAAGTACATATTTTTATATAAATATAATGACGGCAAAATGACTTTCCCAAGTCGATGGATATCAGTTCAGCTGAGCCGGTATTATTCAGAGGCACTGAAGACAGATGCCTGCTGATTGGCGGGCTCTGATTAGGGCTCTGATTGATGTGATTCGGAGTCTTGATTGGTCTCATTGTCTGATTAAGCTGTCTTTGACCTGTGCCCTCGTATCCTCCTTCGTCGAAGGAGTCGCGCATTCTTCAAGGTGTGCATAACGCATGGGAAGACGCTGCAATGACGTTACTAGTTCCCAATGACATCAATGTATTGCATTTAAAACTGCTTCTGCCGATATATAATACATACCTAGATGAATTGAAATGATTGAAAATAAAGTACATGGAATCGAACAAATTTAAATTTAATTTTTCCGGAGTAACTAGACACGCTTAACCTTACAGAGGTACCTTGCTTCTTATCTTTGATGGTGGAAAATTTAATTTAGAAAAAATTAGAAAAATAATTATAATACATAAATAATTGCAATAATAATTATATAATTAATTATATTAATAAGATGAATTATATATAATGATAAAATAACATAATATAGTATGCATTATAATAATAAACAAATATGAAAAAAAATCATATACCAGTAATAATAAAAATGAATAATTTAAAAAAAAAAACAACCTTAAATAACATATTCTTCGCATGATGGAGAAACTGGTCAGTACCAAAACACCTATAAATAAACAAATAAATATATATATTTATAGGAGTTTTGGTTACACCAAGGGAGTATGGTGCCTTTGAGAATGTAGATATAAGCGCATTCTCTTGTCTCTCTCCTAGCAACTGGTAAAACCTCTTCTCTTTACCCATTCTTTAGTGCCTGACTCTTCTCTCCATTCTACACCCTCTATTCCTCCCATTCCCTTCTGACAAATAATGACTTGTTTTCCCGAAAATTTTATAATCTATGACGGTCATGTTTTGTTCTATTCCTTTTATCTTTAAAATATTACTAAACTCTGTTGAATGTTCACTTCTTTGTTTATCGATTTATATATATATTGAAACACTCGGGGTTATCAAGCCTGTATTGTGTTTGATCAAAAACTATTTCATAAACTTCCTAAGGATGAATTGAAACTATACAAGAGGCAGCTAAAAAAAAAAAAAAACCTCCTGGACGATAAGCGTTTTTCAAAGACTTCGCAACCCCTCTTGACATAATTCTCAGCTGTCTTTGGTCTTGGGCAGGACTCTCTGGGGAAGTCTACTCTTTCTCCGTTTCGCCTTTGTTCCTCAAAAACAAACTGGAAATTTAAATTATTTTGCTACAAAGTTTACAAGCAACTTTAATAAGCTATCGATCTCTGGCAGCCTCCGAACTCTTGATTAAATTTTCCAGCAAGAAAAGGTTTCCTTCAGGGGATAGAACTGGGGTTGAGAGTTACAGAATTAGTAATTCCTTGGATCCCAGATATTGTGATTAGTATTCACGAACAAATTAAGGTTTATAATTAATTATTTATTTAAAGTTAAGATAAATTTTTAAATATAATGATTCTGGAAGTAAGATAAGATAACATTAAACGAACGATTAAGATTATCCTTTAACATGCAACGTACAATAGATAAAGAAGTTTTTTTTAGAAAAATTTGTTTTTCTGTAAATTTATTTTTGTCTTCTAAAACCCGGGGATTATTGCATAATGACTCTTTTTCGCTCAGTTTTCACCTAGAACTTTCTTTGGAATAGAATAGTGAGTCAATAACAAGAAAACTAAATATACTAAAGAATTTTAAAAGAAAATTATTTTTTTAAATCAAATTTTGGATCGAAAGTCCAAGTCCATCATCTAAATTATATACTATTCTCTTTTACGTTATCCACAAGGAACTTGACCATGTTACGGAGACTCAAATGCTGTATCTCTACTAAGTATTTATTGATCGAGATTATTTTAAGTTCCTTTAATTTATATGAAGCTGTATTAACTTTTCTCTTTCTCAGCAGCGGTTTCCTGTATAAATAGAATCAAATATTTGCTCAAATTTTGTATTTTTGATATTTTCAAGTTCAATATTTTAAAACTAATATATTCATATGTAGGTTTATTACTTTCTATTCTGAATCATGTATACTGTTCAATAACAGTTTTTTGTGTGTCATCCACTTTCTAACAGAGCTGCAAGTGTGTAATTTATAGAAATTTATTTATTTTAATTGAAAATACAGTGACACTACTCCCATGTGACCTTTAGTCAAAGTTTTAAGTCTGCGGATGGTCAGACTGTATTAAGAAGTGCACTGTTCTTTTCACTCACTGCTTTTTTTAAGCAAAGGATGATCAATTTAATCAGAATTATATTTTGTTAAGAAATATGTCAGTTATATTATGAATGACTTTATTCATTCAAATTAATTAATTGGACATAAATAGAATAAATGAATAGATCCGCTAATAAATTTTATTAAAATAGTTCGAGTTTTGTCTCTATTAAATAATAATTACATCTATCAGCACTTTCTTTTACAATATAGGGTTTTAGGTAAACTCTCACCTCTAATAGTTTGTTTTAGGTAAATTACTCATTAAATATATATATAATTTAGAATGATGGGTTTTTGACCGATTTTACTAATTAACTAAATCTTTATCGTACTTGAAAACTTGGTACTGAATTAAATTTTTTTTTTGGTGCAAAAACAGCTATTATGACTTCTGGTGTTAAATTGAAAGTCAAGGATTCAGGTAAGCATTCACTTGTTGTTGTTAAATTTCTCTATTAATCGTAACATGTTTTTCCTTTTAAAAATTATATTCATTACGCTAATGGCTTAATCTCTACATTCCTTATGGATTAGAAAAATGAAAATAAATAAATAAATTAGTGTAGAGCTACTTACGTGAGAGGGTAGAGTATCGCTCGGTACCTGTCGAGGGCGATAGCGGAGAGGGTGAATATCGAGACTGATATGGAGAGAGTCTTGACGAAGGGACAGAAAGGGCACATGAAGTGTGGCAGAATCCAGCGCTGGAGTAATGCCGCCTGGAACTGAATCCCCACCAAATACATTAGTTCCAGCGACCACGAACAACTCTAGAGTGGTCTGCATTTCACACTCCAGCAAAGGGCCTTGAGTAGGAAAGGAAAATATAGTTTGTTCTGGGTCTTTAAAGTTCACTACAATAATAATAATAATGATGGAAATAACTAAAAGCCGACTCTGGTATAATGTATATATGCATTGAAATTTTTATATTGATGTAAATTACAATTAAACTCACTTTCATTAATTTGTGTTAAAAATATATCAGGAAAAAACTTAATTCAGCCTCCCCAAAAAGAAACAAAATTAAATACTGAGGAAATAACATGGATAATTATGAAGGTTAAAAAGTCCGAAGCAGTTGTTCCTTAATCTGGTTCATACGCTCATAAGATCTACTTGGAACGAGGGAGAATGGTTTTACATAGGACCCCTATAATCTTCAAAACAATATTAACGTCGACCTAGCAAGGATGGCAGTTGGTTCTTCGTTATTTTTTTAAAGTTTTAAATACTTGTGTATAGAGCTTCGGTCCTGATGAAGCGTTGTAAGAGACATGAAACTTGTGGAGCACAGAGCACATAAAGAAGATTTTATTAAAAATATGTCAAGGTTTTCGGCTTACACCGTTTTATTCAGAATATGGCTTTGCTAAGTCAGAAGGAATGAGATAAAACTGAAAAGGAATTAGAAATCACCAATTAAGTTTATCATGCATCAAAATAAATAAGTTAAAAGAGAAGAAAATAGTTATTTTATAATGAAATATAAAAAATATAAAAAAAAAACTTATAATTTATAAATGAGATTATAATCACTGATGAATTGATAGAAGTTGCTGAAAGGAGGGATTTGAAAATGAAAGTGAAAAGTCGCAGACTGAAAAATAAATTGAAATCACATATATATGAAATATATATGACCTTCTATACCTCAAAAATACATCCCCACTTTTGTGCTTTACAATTTCTCTTGATACGTTCTAAATTCATCTTGCTCCAATTAAAAAGAGGATAAATATGTGCCACTATTCAATTTATTTTTCCTGTTACAACATATATATCCTCCCCTTCAATCGATTTCAGCAACAAACCAACTAGTTAAAAGAAATGCAAACGGTGCCAGAAAAAAAATACCTTTGCTGGGAATCGAACCCGGGTCTCCTACTATCCGGGTAGGCGCGATTTTTTTTTCTGCCTCCCTTTAATTTAATGTGGGACATACTACGATTAATTTAACCACAATTAATATTATTATTTAAAAGAACTACTTTAATGTTTTACAGCAAGAAGATAAATCAGCGAATTTCTATTTAAGAGTCCGCCAATCATGTGTAGCATAAGTTATGCAGATTTCACTTTTTTCACTAAACACGAGGATGATTAATTGATCAATTAATTGATTGATCCTTAAAGACAGGAGAAGGCAGTGAGAGTAAAAGGTGCAGTGAGTCTTTTGAAATGTTCGAGAGGGAATAGTGGGGGAAGTGCTCAACCATAGTAGTTAGCGTTTTTTGTAGAAAATTTACAGGGCATAAGTGAAATGAACTATGCAATCGTTTGCAAAATAGGTCTAAATATCGAACTTGGTTTCTAAGTTTAAAAAATGAAGGGTCCTGCACAATTCTCAATGATACATTTAAAAATTTTTTTTTTCTAATATAGATTTTTTTTTACAAAAAATTATATAATATATAAATGTTCAAAAATGATATTTGAAACATATTACGTTCTAAGATTAAAAGAAAAATTAATAGTAGCGAAGATATTAGGATTTTAAATTTCATCTCCTTCTAGACCTACTCTTTGGCCGATTTTAGCAGCTTATGTAACATACGACGGTTTACGGTAAGCTCTAATGCTGTTTTTTATATTTTATTTTTAAAATAGGGAACGATACAATGCGTACAGATAAAAATATACGAGCCTGTATATAGGGAAGATAGAAGACCTTCTTACATAGAAGGTCTTCTATCTTCCCCATTTACTTTTATGTATATATCCTATTTATATGACATCCTATTTACTTATTACATTATAATATTATAAGACATAAACGCTCTAAATTAAATTATGATCTTACCATGGATACAAGAAGATATTAAAAATTTCTCCTTTTCCCTCGACCCCTAGTCAGAACTTTAGCCATACTCATCCCAAAATGAAATGACCCTCTTTTCAAATTGGCGGACTGTAGAAAAGTTAGAGAAGAGACCGCTACAGAAGGGCTATGGTAGAAAGTTATTTCAAATTTTGAAAGATCCAAATTGTTTTAATTGAGGAGAAAAATGGGAAGAGCTATATCAATTGTACATATAAATCCAAAAATTGTATGTTGGTACTAATTGGATAACTTGAATTCCATGTAAGAAATCTGGTAAAGCGATCGAACCTACCTAATTTGCTAGAAGAGGTACTTACTACAGGTCCAAGCGGTAGGAACTGCTCTTCACTGTAGATCTAAGGCTAAGGGAGATGCCACTCCCTAAATAAGTAGAGGTGCAGTGGCTAGCACTTTGGGAGCTAGAAGAGGTACTTACTACAGGTCCAAGCGGTAGGAACTGCTCTTCACTGTAGATCTAAGGCTCAATCAGTGAGATTCCACTCCCTAAATAAGTAGAGGTGCAGTGGCTAGCACTTTGGGAGCTAGAAGGATATGAATGGACCACAACTCTCCATGCTTATTTCATGAGGACAGGATTGTCCGCCGTTACTCCTTCGGGTCGCCCCTTAAATCTTACAGAATCTAACTGTACTTCTCCTTCAGAATTTAGAATCTAAGGAATGGGCCGTATTCGATCTAATCACTCCAAAAGTTCCTACTTTTAGCTGATTAGTGTCAAGGAAAAATGTTCAGCGCAATGAAAGTGTAAAATGCAATATATGCTAAGCAATTAATGAGAGGGAATAGAATAAAAAATCTAACTGTCCCAGCCAGGACTCTAACCTGGATCTTCTGCCGGGCCGGTGTGTTTACGATTTGTATTACCAGAACAAGTCTGATACGAGTGTCGAGAGTCCAACCTCCGAGGCCGACGAATATATCGTCTTATGCTCGGAGGAGCTGACATTGTCAAGCTGTTTAAATGACTCTCGTTATTTACTTTTAAATTTTAATTTTATAAATATTATTATTTTGTGGTATTTAATCCCACGTGAAATTTAACAATTTTTAGTGCAAGGGAACAGAATAAAAATATAAAATCTAACTGTCCTAGCCAGTTAATACCACAAAAATTGAAATTTAAAAGTAAATAACGAGAGTCATTTAAACAACTTGACAATGTCAGCACCTCCGAGCAAAATTTCAATTTCTTCCTAGAATGCTTTTTCTTTATTCAAAATAAACAACATTATCATCCTCAATAACATTTTTTCATAATTTTTCATAGGACATAAATGTTAGAAAATTAGCTATTAAGCCTAGTATATTCGTTAAACTTCTTCGTAACTTCAATAAAATGGAAGATATCTTGATTATAAATTCATTTTAGCCTTTTTCTAACCAAACGAAAAACTTGAAGACTAAATTTGGTTGAGATATATGGAAAATAAATTAGATCCTCTCAATACATTACATCATTAATTATTGTCCTCAATTTGTATTTACATTAAAATTTTATAGAATAAAAATTTTAGAAAGTTACATTTCACACATATTATGTCTATAAATATTTCTGTTCTCTATCGAAGTCACGCACCATTTTACAAATTAGTTTCCTCTTCGATCGATTTTATCCAATTTACCAACCCACCAAACAGTTTACACAAAAGAATACACATAAGGAATTTTGGTTATTTTCTTAAATTGCAGATACTAGATCGCGTTTTCAGAACACACACCCAATTTTTAATGGAATATATTTTTCGATTTTCTTTGTAGGATCAGTGAAAATGTGTAGCAAGAAGGATTTCATTTAAAATATAGCATTTAAAATCAAATAGGAATAGTAACTCATCAATTTTGAGTATCAGGTAGGTGTATATATCACTGAGTTCTGGTCAGGTACATACGGGTTGTCACCAACAAGAAATACTACAACCAAAAGGCTACCAAACAATGCACTAGTTTTATACTATCTACAAAATACAGAGTTATCTTGAAATGAATGCCAAGAGAGATTTCGACGAATTCTAATTCTATGACAGAGGGAGTCTAAGCTTGAATACGAGTCGAGATAAGTCTGGGATCTCAGGAACAGGATCTCTTTGCACAAAGACTTGTCCCCTGTTGGCTGGCACGGCTCACTGCTATCACGATGAAGGATAATCACACAGCTGTTTGTGTGAGTCTGACTGCCTTCAAGAGGAATAGTAGATAAACACTGCATGGAAATGTAAGCAGAGAAAATAGTCCGGCAAGCACGAGTTGCGTGAACTAAGCGCATTTATAGCAGTTGTAAATTGTACATGAAAATTATATAAAAAATTGTATAAATTGTATAATATTATTGAGGATGATAATGTTGTTTATTTTTAATAAAGAAAAAGCATTCTAGAAAGAAATTGAAGAATGTAATATCGGAAATGGACCCTTTTTCTTTGTCCTCTTTCAACGACAGGTCTAAGAAGTCCACTGCCTCGAAGTCAGTTCCAGCTTTTTTTGACAAATATAATAAAGTACCAGAGGATCCGCTATGTAAGTCAATAGGAATAAGAAAAAAGGAAGGAAGCAGAAAGCTCTTGAACGTACAGATTATATTGTCCCATACAGTTAAATCTAAGGTAGATAAAAAAGATACATAATATTGTCAGAGTTTTCATTAAGAAAATAATGAAAAAAAAGAAACCCCCCAAAACGGATTGAATTGTGTAATTAGAGTGGAATAGAATTTCCAACAGATCACCTTGTTCCAAACAAAGATAAGTTGTCATAGCGGGGACCTAGAAAAGGTTAAATGTTTTATAACTCTGCTAGCTATTTGATAGTTAAGTTAAATAATGAATTTAAGTTAATAAATGAAGATTCATATATATATATATTATCTCTATTAATTTAGTTAACACCCCTTTTGCTCCTGAAATATAGCACCACATTCAAACGCTTCGTTTGAGGCGTGAAAATGTGCTCTGTGTGTCACTTATTGAGACTTTTTACGATTAAATTAAAATAAACAACCCTTATACGAAGAGGAGCCAAGTAGTTTTAGGTAGAGTCCGGGCGGGCGTGAGGGTAATCAGAGAATGGAGACTTTTATAGCTATTGCATTCTTGACCGCGGAGATTAGTAACAGAGAATTCATTGGGGCTCAATCAAGTTAATCAAAAAATAAAATTAAAAAAGAAAATGTATTTTTTATACCCAACACTCTCGCCTTCATGATAACCCTAAAGAAGGCTTACATTCTTACCCGAAACGTCGGCAGATAATAAGAAGTACGTTTTTGTAATTGTATTTTTTGACCAACCTTGACTAAACCCTAACAAATTCTCTACTAATTTCCTAGCTATTGATCAGTATTCAATAGTATTCCATATTAAAGATTAATTTATTTCGTAGTGTTGGGATCCCATCATATGACATTTATTACTGAATACAACTGATAAGACATGACAAGGTGTTCACTAAACATAAGCTAATAAGTCACTTAACATAAGCCGGGACACTAAACGGAGTAACATTTTCAGAGTGAAGGGGGACAGCATCTGAAGAACATCTGAAAGCAGCTATATCGATTGTGTCTGAATGTCAACCATGTGGTAAAGTGTCTCACTCTTTGTGTTTGTTGACAGGCGACTTGGCTCCCCTCGAGGGGGAAATTAGCTGGGCAGTAGGGAAATTCCCACACGCAGGAGTCGCGTAATCATAGCAGACTTCCTGAGCAACTCTCCCA
This sequence comes from Oncopeltus fasciatus, assembly GCA_000696205.2. NCBI lineage: Eukaryota > Metazoa > Arthropoda > Insecta > Hemiptera > Lygaeidae > Oncopeltus > Oncopeltus fasciatus. The sequence continues at coordinate 80,886 of KZ809000.1, read as the reverse complement.
CTGAATATCCAAACCTGATCCTGAGGAGCTTCTGTAATGATATGTTTTGTAGATGGGGCTGACCAAACTCACCAGTCAATCAAACCTAGGCCTATAATGAAATACGTTCCAGCACATTGGAGCCCACGTAACGCATAATTTAAATATCTTATAGCATGTATTTCGTCAGATAAATGGTCCAATTACAAAGACGATCAATATTATGGCTACTTGTAATAATTTTGCAATAAATTTTTGAGATTCGGTGTCCCATGTCAGACCATTATTATATTGCTTTTTAAATTGCCTAAAGAAAAATAAAAACTGAACAACTGTATTTTTTCAGATCTACTCCGACTCAAAATAAAGTGATTTTTAATTGATAAACTGAAAATATTTTCAAAGGATTATTTTAATAAATTTCACTCATTTTCAGTACAAAATATAGCTAATGATGTTACTAGTACAATGAACTATATTTGAATAATGCTCTTAGTTGTTCAGTTTTGCAAAGAGTTAAATCTAGAACCAAATTTATTTTATATTGTAGTGTTTTTATTAAAATAATCGAGTTTTTATATGTTTGGACTATTTTCCTGTAATGCAAAATATTTATTACAACAGTGCAGACAAATATTTATTTTCTTTTAT
>KZ809000.1:42993-53500 GCA_000696205.2 Oncopeltus fasciatus | reverse complement strand
GAATGACGCCTCTTGTCTTTAGGAGGGGTCATGGGTGCACCACGACGCTTCCCTTTTCGCCCTCCACTAGCAATCACCTGATGATAATGATTGCCTCCCACTATTAATAATCATTAATTTATACAAGAGAAGAAAAGAGAAAAAAAAAAAAATAAATAAAAGTAGAGTGGCCTGGTCTCGAACCTGTAACGCTGGGTTAAGAGTCTGGAACGGAGGCTCCTACTCTACAGGCAGAGAGATAAGGGAGGCTATGAGAGCTTAGCGCGGCGAGGTGGGGGCCGGACAGGTCTTCCCCTGTCGACCCCAGTGCTTAGGATATTGGCTACAAAAATAGTTCGCTTTACTCACTGTTTAGATGTGATCCTCGCGACGATTCGAGCTGAAACTGCGCTCACATGACACTGACACTTCACTGCAAATGTATGTAGAGTTTGAGACCTCAGTTCTTCCCACAACTCGTATATTATAGTTGGAAAGACGGAGCGCTATATACAGCTGTGTACTAATCACTGGCTACACCGCTACAACTCGTATATTATAGTTGGAAAGACGGAGTGCTATATAAAGGTGTATACTGATCACTGGCAACACCGCTATTTTTACATAATATTTTAGAGTAGGAAAATCTACAATTTGAGGTCATCGATAGAGTTTAGAATATATTTGAATTTTTTTGTTGAAATTATCTAAAAAGTTTAACAAAAACCAAATGAGAAACCGTATATATGTAGAAATGCTTAAACGTAAATATTAAAAGATATATCGCATTACATGGTCAAAATGTAAGGATTACATACTTGAGAATAGTTCCGCCTCTGTCGAAGCGAGAAAAGGGATCAAGATGGCAGACTAAGAGGAATCAAGGAGGCCGGAAGCTATAGAGTGCCTTCCAAAGAGCTTTCTACGATATGAGTGAAAGGACTTGGCAAAACAAAGTCTCTTTGTGCTGTGTCCTTCTACAGCTCACAAACTGGACGGCATTCCTTCCCTTTTCCCTTCGGAAGAGATCGGATGACCCTTTTTAGTGCAAATAGTGGTCCTCTACGTTTTTATTTCAAGGACATTATTCTGGTAAAAGCAGTATCTAAATTTAAAAAAAAAAACCTTCAAAAACAAAACAATGGTAAACAGCACGTATGTGGTACGAGCAAAATTTTCATGTTTGATGAAAGATGGAAACCAACAAGAGAAATATGAAAAGTAGCATAAATTGTTCTTAAAAGCATCCGGGTGATGAGGTCAGTTTGCCGAGGTAGGTCTAATGGCCGAAGGATAATAAGCGGAGAGTAACATACTTTGTGGCATGTAGGATCTGATTATTTAAAACGTGACTTCCAAAACCAAATAAATAAATAAATTCGGACGGAGACTCTAATTTCTCCAAGACCTAAATGGATGTCCTTCACTTCCATCAAAAGGATATTAAATTATATCATAAAACTATGAATTATATCTACCCCTAGTATATGCTTTTCTTATAAGTCATATAGCTTATAAACTCCAGGAATCATGATATAACATAAACGATTTTCTATTAATTACTTTATGTGTTATATTTTATTTATAGAATCAATAATCTAAATAATAACGAAGATGATTGCTATGTTTTAATTTAAGTGTTCCATAATAACTATTGTTAGTCCTTCTGAATATATAACCTACACAGACTAATCCTGATTTCTGATAAGAAGCTCCTACACCGAATGTGATATCTCTTTATGTAAGGGGCCCCTCAGCTGTTTTGGTTTATTCATGTTTACCTCATGTCATTAAATTACTTTTCACAATTTCAATCCGAATCTTTCTTTCACAGCATTAATATTTATATCTAGGCACGCTAGCCACCAATGCATGAGCGCTGTTTATAACTATTATATACTCATTAACCACTGGGAGGTTGAATGTATAGGCTATAAATCCAATTTTCAGTATTGGTCATTGGGTAGTTTATTTCAACAGTAAAGTATACTTCAGTATATAATATTAAATTTATTTTATTGATATTTTGTATTATGTGTGGAATAAATGGAAGTACATAAATATAATGTAAAAAAAAAATTATTGATTTTCGGGAAAAGAAGTAATGATTTAAATTATTAGATGATTTTAGTTGGAGTTCGGTCAAGGTAGATCCAAAAAAATACAAATTTAAAAAAAAGTTTTTTTTTTTTAAAAGCTTATCTGCCAACGTTTCGGCTTACATTGTAAGCCATTTGCATGGCTGTCTATCAGGAAGATGACAGTTCTAAGTTCACATTTCCATCAGTCGTGAAAATGTGAACTTAGGAACAAGACGTCCTCTCTCGTCTTCATGTCTGACAGCCATGAAGATGTCATACAATGTAAGCCGAAACGTTCGCAGATAATCTTTTAAAACAATACAATTTTTTTTAAATGTATATATTGTTGGATTAACCTTGACTGAACCCCAACCTAAAATCATCTAACAATTATATCTACGAGCAAAAAACTCTCTTTTTCGTAATGATTTAAATTTTACTCATCTCTGGCAAATTTTACTCTCAACTCCGAAGAGTTTAACTATTAATGAATATTAATGTAAGGGGATGTAGAATTAGCGAATGAATAATGAATATTAATATTTTTTTTCGGAAACGATTTAGTCTTTAGAAATCATTTTAGGGCCCTGCTCCGTCCCTCGCAGTGAAAAACTCCCTCTATATCGGTGGCCTAGGGTTGGGTATGAGTGTGTGGGAGGGTGCGAACCCCGTCATTACCTCTGACCAGGAGACCGCCCACAGCAATTTGTGCAGACGTCCGAGAGTGGACTTGTAAGCCTAGTTCTGTTTCCGCAGCAAACCTCCCATATTCTGGACATTTCTTCTTTTTTTCCATAATCCTTTCTACCTTTTTAAAAAAAAAACTGTTTGTGTTTTGCGGAAACATAATGGGACTTGTATTCGTCCATTTAATGCACCACATTGGTATTTAATGAATAGCCACTGACATTTGCAATATAAAAAGTGTTAATTATCTCTAAAATTTCCCAAAAATAATTGATAGAAACCTTCGGTATCTGTCTCTAAAATAAAGAAAGTCTTATTTTAAGATATATACTTAGTATGGTAAGAATAGAGTTTTCACCATTGTAAATTAAATATCGAGTAGCATTATTTCTAATAAAAGTACAAAAATTGTATAAAATGTTTAAAAGTCTGAGAAAGTTTGCATATAAAAAATATTCGAACTGTGTTATATAATGTATTATATTCTTGGAGGAGATATTATTTTAAAACTCATATTTTCATATTTTATTTAAATATNACTTTTTCTGAAACTTTATCAGCTATAGATTGCCAAAGAGAATTAAACTATTAAATGCAAGGGAATAGAATAAAATATATATATATATATTAAACGATTTTAATATTCCTCTTGTTCAAGACTTCATTTTTTCCCGCTTCAGCCTTTTCCATAGTAAACTGCCATTCCATCCTAATCCACTAGCTTAGACCTTGTCTTTCAACTCCTACCCCTACAACCTTCCCCGTCGGCGCAAACGAAAATGGCCCCGCGACCTCCTGCGGACATAGTCTGCAAATAATTTGAGAGTAGCGACATAGGTCACCTCCTCTCCTCATGTGACTTTCATTAATGTCATTTATTTTCTATTATACATTGTCATCAAATTACAAAATGTTTTTATTTATTTTTAACAGAATGTAATATATAATTAAAGGTTATAAAAAATTGTATGGTCAGCACACCATTCTGGCCGCCTGCATTTTTCCCATTAAATGTAGAACAGCATTGAATTATAATTGGGCAATCCTATGAGCCAACAGGAATCCCCTGGGTAATTACAAACAGAAGCACAGATTGAAGAAATTAACTGTGGACTATGATTGTCGAACCATGGATCTTTCCCTACGGTGTCTAGTGTCTCTACACTGGACAACATTGATCCCTGTAAACTTAATTTTAAGAGTAAAATTATCAGCCGTTATTTTACGGCAATGTTATATTGCAATGATGAAAGTAACTCAATTCCTTTTACGTCTACTCTACGAATATTCCACCTGATGTGGCTTTTTTTTTCATTTAATAATTAAATTCTATTGAACACCGATTTCCGTCAATACGGCAATATTAAGGAATGAGTCTAACTATTTTCATTTCGATTCAGTCAAATATTTTTTAATATTATATGAGGAGTAAAAATAAATAACAAACAGACCGACAGACAGAGACCAGATTGTCGTCTAATTTCCGGTATTAAGGCGTATTTTTTTCAATTTGCCCGTTATTGAAACAGGTGTGGTTAAGAGGGACACACAAATTTAAAAATAAGAGAATCTTCGTTATTAATTGAGCTAGGAAACTGTAATAGGTGTCATGAAATTTTGTGAGATTAATAATTACGAAGATGGATGTGATCCCATATTTTTAAACTAGAGAGTTCAAAATCGATATTTTAAATAATTTAATTTGTTCGAATTTACAGACACGGCTTTAAGAGGGTGTTTTATAGTGAATCATAGTTCACCTAATCCTTTTTATGAAAATTCAGGGTGTGCATTGGTCATGGGGCTGGTTTACAAATTAATCCAAACCATTGGAGGTTGGAAGTTGGATCAATCAATCTGCTTACAGAGTAACTACATGATCGCGTGTATGTGTAAGTATGTGGTGTATATCTCTGAGATCCGATCAAGCACATGAGGCAAATATGTTCAATGGAAAACGCCCAAAGACATATTTTCTCGAGAAGTGAAAATTAATAGAGGCCAGGTAAATCGTAAACATAGTGTCGTAAAACGCTTGAAAATGTTTTTATCCTGAAATAGAATATACAACCTACCCCTTAGTTGTAAGAGGCAAGTAATGATAAATAAGACGAACCTGCTTAGTTGGCAAGGCAAATGTTTGAATTTTCAGCAAAAATGGACTTGTAAATGTAATGTAAAAAATTGCGAAGAAACGCTGAAAAAGCGAAAGTGTTTTTCAATGGTATTATTGTAAAATGTTTTTAAATTATATATTTTGATAAATTTACTGAATAACTATCAAATGTACCGAGCAATTTTAAATTTAGCATTAGTATGTAGTTATTTCTCGCTTGTTCTAAATATTTCCAACCCTTATGCTGACTGTAGGATTCTCGATAACAAGCGAAGTTCACACTTACGTATTCCCTCTAAATCCTGGAGTACCTTCCATTTCTACTTTGTGACAAAAGAAAAAGAATTGTTAACTCCGTCTGGAGCAAAAATTCCCTTTTTATATATTTTATTTATTAATGAAAGGAGATATATTAAAGAGAAATTAAGTCGGTATATGTAATGTCGATATATCTCCTCTTCACGCTAGATATACAGACATTTTACATCATCATTTATAAAAAATTTATTTGAAAAATAATTAATAATAAAATGCTGTTTTTCGTTAAAAGTTATTTGAAAGAAGTAATTTATTTTTATATTTGTTAAATTTTCATTTTTTGAAACTTTTTAAGAAACATTCGATAGTTTATCAGCATGCTAAAATATTAATTTCAGAACATTCGTGTTCTTGCTTTCTTTGCGAATGGCTGTTGTTAGTCATCCAATGTAAGTTTAGTACCCAATGTTGGTTTTTGGGCCCGGCCAGAATACATTCTTCTGCTTAGAATATATAAATGCATTCAGAGCATGGTTTCGTTTGCTCCTGTTAGCTTATTGACATCCAAAGTGTCCTTATTGACTTAAATAGTTCTAAATTCTCAAGTAACCAGTGACCCTTAGAGGAATACGATAATCTTAATTCATTTATTATTATTAGTGATAAGGCAAAATGTTTAAAGACCTATTGATAAAAAAATAACTTCATAACATTTATGGCATATAATATTTAGACATAAAAGCATATTGAAAAAGATATTTAAGTATGTAAATTCGCTTTAGCACATTCAAGTAGCCATGTCCACTGCTCCAATCATGGACGCTTTGCCTGTGAAAACTTGAGGTGGTAGTTACACCATATGCTGCCCAAACATACGTAATCCAAGTTTGTCGGACCTATTTTAAACATGCAATGCTCTGGGAATTTCGTACCTCGATATAAATTTGCCCGAGCGGGAATTGAACCCATAGCGTCAGAAATGAGAGACTCAAACGCTTCTCCTCGGCTAACCCAGCATCTAATAATTAATTAGATAATAAATACTGATTTTAGTTGTGGTATTTAATCCGACGTTTGTTTTGTAAAATAAATGCAAGGGAATAGAATAAAAAATCTTACTAACTCGGGCCCCGGCTAAGGTAGTATGATATTTTTATTCCATTCTCTTACTTTTAATGTATGATTAGATATTATTCTAAGATGATTTTAGTTGGGGTTCGGTCGAGGTAGATCCAAAAAAACAAAAATTAAAAAAATGTATTTTTTAAAGAAGGATTATCTGCCAATGTTTCGGCTTACATTGTAAGCCATCTTCAGGGCTGTAGAAATACAATGTCATGAGAATACAGTAATATTTGAAATTAGTATAATAGAGAATTATAATATAATGTGATGTCAAGAGTATGAAAGTAGAAATCTATGTAAGACAATTAAAAGTTTATGAAAACAATATTTGAAAAAAAAAGAACCAATTTGAAAAAAACATGCAAACAAACAACTTATTGACAAGAAAAAAAATGAAATATAATTAAAGCAGTAATTTGCCACACCTACCTAACATGAAGATGAGAGAGGACGACCTGTCCCTAAGTTCACATTTCCATGACTAACATTATGAATTTGTTTTGAATTTTGAAGTAAAAAGGGAAGTGGGGGTAAATGGAAATGTCATGATAGCCCTGAAGATGGCTTACAATGTAAGCTGATATGTTGGCAGATAATCCTTCATTAAAAAAATACATTTTTTTAATTTGTGTTTTTTTGGATCTACCTCGACCGAACCCCAACTAAAATCATCTTAAAATAATATCTACGGTCAACAAACTCTCATTTTGAATATTAGATATTATTATCAATTTTAAAGTTTTGATAAAACAGTGAGGTTGATGATTTAGGAGAACTGTTTGCTTATTTGAGTTTATGAAATTTTTTATTATCTCTTTCATTGACCTTATCATTCCTATTGGGTAATAACAATAATCCTTAAAGTATTTCTTTAATAAGGACTGTACATAACAACAGAGAGTGACTTATTGAATAACAAAATCGTGTATTTAGCAGAATAAAATTCAGGGATTGTTTCTGTATTCTTATTTTAGTAGTTGCAGGTAAGTGGAATTTCCTGGAGAAATGTAGACTGATTTAGAAAGATTTTTCTGATTAAGGTAGCGGTAAAAGTGTCTACCTGACAAGGAATTTCAAGTCAGCCAGCTGGAAGCAAAAAGAAAATAAAAAGAATTTAATTCAGGTTTTTTTTGGCAGGATGACAAGTGTCTCTTCCCCAGGCGAGAGGAGTCGTGGGGGGGGGGGAACTTAAAACGGAATGCTGACAAGGACAGAGCTGCAGTGTGTGATAAGACTGCAAAGTGCCAACTTAAGCTCCCATAATTACTGAGCATAAAGTGAATCTATCTTGTCTTAAAAAAGCAATTGCATCTTTCATTGTCTAAGTACTCAGAAGTATAAAACCTCTAAAATAGCCAAGAGCTTAACCAAAAGATAAATTTCCCTCATGCAGACATTGTGTGAATAAGCAAATTTTTATGCAACGTAGTTGATGAATATGTGTAGTTTAAATTTCCATATCCCGTAAACCTCCACTGTAACGCAGTATATATTTATCATTCGAATTTTCGATCAGATTCTTTTATTTAAATAAAATTTGAAGCCCCATGTATAAAAAATAAAAAAATCGCTAGATTCCTGCAAAGAAAAAACACCACGACTCAATAAACTCAGAGACTTCTTCCGTGGCATGAAAGCATTATAATTTTAAGTATAATTACTGCTGAGACCATCTGAATTTACATATATTATATTACTCTTAAACGAAATTCTATCAAACTTAAACTATTTCGTTTATATCAAATTTGCGTTTTTTTTTATTTCCAAAAGGATTTTGGAAGTCCAAAAAGTAAGTGCACTAAATTTTTGTAGGTTATAAAAATTATTATTTGCACAAAAAAAAATTATCTTTCATTAGTACATATCTAAGCTATTTAACAAAATAGTCACCATTCCTCTCAATGCAGTTGGTGTACCGGAGTATCAAATGCTCTCCTCGAAGGCTAATTCTAGGACCAGAGATCTGGAGATTTGTGGAAAGTTTATCCAAAGTCAATCTGCGATCGTCACTGATTCCATTCTCGATTTTTCCGAGTCAATATTTCGTCATTCACAATTGAAGGTCTTCCGCACCTCTGATCATGAAGCACAGACGTTCGACCGTTTAAAACTCCCGACTCCACTTGAACACACTTGTACGATTCATATCTTTAACACATTAAGTTGTTTGTACCTCATTGTAAACCTGAACTGAAGTTAATCCCTTCCAAACGAGATGACGAATAACGCCGCGTATTTCACACTTGGTGGTGATTTTTATGATATTTATGATTTTATCAAGAGAATGCAGATAGATGTAAATATGCAAAAGTAAATAAAGGTCTTATCTAACAATATATATCGTTCATTATCTATAGCTTTGACTTTTAACCTCATACATATAAATTATAGTTCGAAAACAAATTTTAAAAAAATAATGCATTCTATATTTTCTTTGTTTGATGGTGGGTTCTTATCTAAAATAAAGCAATAATCTTTCTGATTTAAAATAAAAGCAGCTATTGTTAGGGTTTTAATTTCTATCAATGTAAGGCTAAAATAACTCCTAATCTTATTAAACATGACGAGGAAGGCGTTTTTATTTTAATTTAGTAGTGGAGATACGACATTGGGAAGGAAGAAGTGCTCCGAGCTACCATTTATTGATATTGATGAGGTTCTGGAGGAAGCTGTTGAGTCAAATCCGACCACAAGTACTCGCGAACTTGCCAGGAATTTAGGAGTGTGGTAAAAGATACTGTTAGTCCTACCATCTACTCTCCATATGGAAGGTGAAGATGAGCAGTAGACTGGCCCCTCAAGAACTTACTCCTCAGCAATCAGCTAACAGGTTAGGAATTTGAAGATTGGTCGATGGGAAAAGTTACTTTCCTCCGTTCCCTTGGAAAGCCGCTCATTTCCGATCAGTATCTGTGAATAGAGGAAGCCATTAGCTCCCGACTGTGGAAGATTGGTAGAAGGGAAAAGTTACTTTACTCCGTTCCCTTGGAAAGCCGCTCATTTCCGATCAGTATCTGTGAATAGAGGAAGCCATTAGCTCCCGACTGTGGAAGATTGGTAGAAGGGAAAAGTTACTTTCCTCCGTTCCCTTGGAAAGCCGTTCATTTCCGATCAGTATCTGCGAATAGAGGAAGCCATTAGCTCCCGACTGTGGAAGATTGTTCGATGGGAAAAGTTACTTTCCTCCGTTCCCTTGGAAAGCCGTTCATTTCCGATCAGTATCTGCGAATAGAGGAAGCCATTAGCTCCCGACTGTGGAAGATTGGTAGAAGGGAAAAGTTACTTTACTCCGTTTCCTTGGAAAGCCGTTCATTTCCGATCAGTATCTGTGAATAGAGGAAGCCATTAGCTCCCGACTGTGGAAGATTGGTCGATGGGAAAAGTTACTTTACTCCGTTTCCTTGGAAAGCCGCTCATTTCCGATCAGTATCTGCGAATAGAGGAAGCCATTAGCTCCCGACTGTGGAAGATTGGTCGATGGGAAAAGTTACTTTCCTCCGTTTCCTTGGAAAGCCGCTCATTTCCGATCAGTATCTGTGAATAGAGGAAGCCATTAGCTCCCGACTGTGGAAGATTGGTCGATGGGAAAAGTTACTTTCCTCCGTTCCCTTGGAAAGCCGCTCATTTCCGATCTGTATCTGTGAATAGAGGAAGCCATTAGCTCCCGACTGTGGAAGATATGTCGATGGGAAATGCCAAAGGATTCTCGAGAATGCCGCAGAAATTTCCTGGAAGACTTCTCAAAGGGAATATTACAGGAAGAATGTAAGTAAACAATTTTCTTCAATTATAAATCATGGCTCTCAAGGCTCAGAAAGTGACAAAAGAGATGAAAGATTTATAATGAAGGATGAAAACCTTTTGCTTGTGCTAAAGGCGTAAACAGATTTCGGATAGATGAAATACTGCTTAACTACAATATTCCTTTCCAGATTACCAGTAGATTTTATTCATTAAGAATTATGAAATCTATGAATTTTGAGCGATTCTTCAAGGACTTGGTCATCTTGGCTTAGATTATTTTTAACCATACAGCAGATTCGACGTGAGGAAAAAAGCTGTAATGATGTCGGTAAGATTACTTGGATACATAGTTCCTGTCACGACAGTATCTGTGAATAGAGGAAGCCATTAGCTCCCGACTGTGGAAGATTGTTCGATGGGAAAAGTTACTTTCCTCCGTTCCCTTGGAAAGCCGTTCATTTCCGATCAGTATCTGTGAATAGAGGAAGCCATTAGCTCCCGACTGTGGAAGATTGGT
>KZ809000.1:3248-42598 GCA_000696205.2 Oncopeltus fasciatus | reverse complement strand
AATTTTTATGTAGATATAAAAATAAAGTTATATTTTAAATGAAATATTGTTACTAAAAGATTATTTTTGAAAAATATCAGTTTATAAAATTGTAAAAATTCTTTGCTTATTGTCTGTTATAAAGAAGCTATGCATTACAACTAGAAACATTCAAGTTTGTAAATTATTAGATATTTTACTATTTTAAAAGAAAGTTATTACTTATTCTGCAATAAAGAAAATGCCACTGAGGAACCCCAGAATATAATTTTATTTATAAACTATGTTCAAAAATTCTTTCCTTCCTAAGCAGGTTGCGACTGGTTCTGTCTCAGCCAGTGTAATGCTCCAAACGCCAGTCCAAGTCCTATATTATTTCGTTAAGGAAATCTGTTATTTCCTACATAAATAATCCAAATAGACTGGAACTGGAAGTATCCAATTTTGGATATGACAAGATTCCCTTTCTATGGCGGTTCCTGCGTACACCACTGTAGCCATGATGATGATTATCGTGATTATGAGTAATGAGTGTGGGCGCGGTTCTTTGAAAAATAATGAAAATACAAGTAAACAATTAACTTTTATCATGAAGAGAATGCTTTAAAATAAGACAAAAATAGCCTCTAAAATAATTATTAAAAAATAAAAAATGTAGCTCTCAGAGTAGATAAGCGTAGCATAGAAATACACTCTGAATGTTACTACCTTTGGATTATTGAAGATTCTGCTTTATTTTTATAGAAATATTTAGATCTTAGGAGGGCTGTAGGAGTATTTAGAAATGTAGAATTTCTCTCTCTCTCCCTGCTTCACTCTCGGCCCATCTCATATCCTAATCTCTCTCCCTCTCCGTGGTCGCCTCAACTTTAAGGGGATACAGCTGTAGGTGCTTAGTGCATCCCATATCCTTACATCTCCGACAGCAAATATCCTTAGTTTGCATCAATCTTGGGGTATGTTGTTTGTTAGCAACGCTTCTGCGTAAAAGAATTTTTTCTCTCTATTATTATGAAGAAGTAAATATTTTATTAAAGTCATTTTATATTGTTTTAATATTAATATAAATAATTATTAATAGTTCATTATTTAAATTTATAGTCACTTGAAACGTTTCTTCTTCATGAGTTACATTTTTGAATTGCGAATCATTGGCAGTTGCCAATTTCAAGTGAAATCGAACCCTGCTGATCTCGCTGTGTTTGAGGCAAAGGACCTTTCTGTCAGAACTACATTTGAGGCAAATGTCCAGGCCTGCTTCTGTAGTGAGTTCTGAAGAGACTTAACTTCGTTTTCTACAGTGTTTTCTTACCTCAAGATAACGGCCAAAAGGATTACTCTCGCGGAGGACTTGTTTCAGTTCACCGCTGTTTCCAAGCCTTCTCATTTGTTTTCCAGATTTAATCTCGGTGCCTACTGAAATGGGGGTTTTCCCGAGACTTCTTCTTTATAACCTCGTTTTTCCACTCTAAGATTTCCATAAGAATGCTTTTAGAAATGACACCGTTTACATTAGACCTTACGATATCATTTTTATTCTTTTTGTGTTACAGAATATTATTTAGCTGATTCAATTGTTAGTTGCAAGACTAAGGCTAGCTCCAATCACTTCAGGTTATTAGAAATTAGTACAATTTGAGTTTCATAACTCAGTATTGTTTATTCTATAAATATGGCTGCCGAAATGCTTTCGAAAAATAAGACAGGATTCATAGATTTATTGAAAAATAAAGGATATTTTGTGCATGGCCCAAGTATGGAAATTAATGCTGACAAATTTTACATATCTTCCATTATGACATTTTTTCAACATGTTTAACTAATTTGAGATCTGACGGAATTTCCAAAAGAAATTCGCAGCGTGGTACGATAACAGAGACATAAATTGACGAAATTTTCGACAAATTGGTCTTCATTCAGCATTATTTAAAAGAAAGTATGACCTAGTGTCTTAATGATCTCCAGTCTTAATGGCTTCACCCAGAATTAAAAATTTTTCTGCTTCAGTTGTTGTGTCAGTGAGAAATTTAACTTGAATTCTTTATCGTTCAAAGACTTAACCTAAATTTTCAACTTAAAAGCTTTTAAAATGATATAGTAAAGATTTTACTGAGTATATTTGTATTTATCAAACATCCTTTTTGATATACTTATGTTAGAAGTAAGCTGCTACCAGCAGCCTGAATGAATTCTAGAGGAATTAAATTGCTATCAATTTCTAATATTCTTGCTCTATAAAGCCCAATAATATTTATTTCGAAGAAAATAGAAAAGCACAGAAAAACGAGCAATAGACGAACAGTTAAGCGGACATCTTACAGAATTACTTATCAATACAGCATTGTACATACACTGAAATCCCCCTCCCACTCCTCTAAAAATAATAAATCTGTTCTTTTATAGTCGTTCACTCTTCTTTTTGTTGAATGTGAAAATAGATAAGAAGAATAATTTACTTTAATACAAACAAGAGTGAGATACTTGCTCGGTATGTTGGTCTGCACTCTCTGAGAGCTTGGCGACATAAAAGTGATGGTCTGTCACTGTGTTCTGGATATAGTTCAACACAAAATTCTCCGCTTAAATAGAGGTTTTGTTCGAGTAAATTGGTTTGCCCACTTGAAGGGCCCCTCGGAAGTCCCCCCACTCCAAGTATGCGGTCAGGAACTGTTGGGGAGGTCTCCAGCTCGATAAATTCCAGGTACATTAGTAGACCCTGAACTAGCTGGATAAATAGTGGGAAAATTAGTAGAGCTGGAGCTCGGTAGTTCCAGGCTGGAGGGACTCAGTGTGCGATCCTATGTGTGTGAATCCTCGTGTTGGCGATAGCTTTAATTAAATTTGAATTCTGAGCCCTTCGGAGTTATTCTCTTATAATCCAGGAAACTCGATCGCTGTAACTACCAGGAGTAATCTATCTTCCGCCATAGAAATCAATATATTTTATGCATCACAGTATTTATTTATTTCACAGAATATATTATATTTAATTGTATTTAATGATCACAGTATCACAAAAATATGTAATCAAGGATGATGAAAGTCTTACAGGAGCATCATGATAAACGAATTTCCTATGTTCATTAAATGTAGATGTAGAAAAATGCAAATACTTAATTTGGTTATAATGATTATAGAAAGAACATTCAATTTTTTAAAGGTTGTTCAGGCGTTGACGTAGCCTCCAAAAAAATTCTGAGATTCCTCTTCTTGACCGTGCCGATGAGCTGTTTTATGTCGACCTGTAATGGCTTCTAAAGGGCTGAACGGAGAATAAAAGCGCTGGAGAAGCCGTTATTCTTCCCCATTATCCGGGGGTGTTTATAGCTGAATATGGCGAAGGCTAGACACCTAGGCTCAAGGACACACATTTCCGACAAAGGGCACAGGGAAGTCGGCATTAGCGGGACATTTCATAGACACCACCCATTAGATACATATTTAGATACATATTTAAGTAAGAAATATATGCATTTTTTATTATTTTAGTAGCTCGATTTTTGTTTTAAAACGACTTAAAGATTTTCATACATAGTTAAATATTTTTGTTCTTGTTGGATAAAATTATTCAGACTTTTGTATGTACCATTTGAAATTTTAATTAGTTTGAGGACCTTTACCACATTTTTCTTCCTTGCCATTTGAATTTCCTATTGAGGAGGCATTGTACCCCATCAACTGAACATAAGTGCCACAGTAATTACCATTCTCTCTTCAATGTGAAGCACAATGATTCTTCAAATGGCTGTTACACTGAGGTCATTTATAACAAATGAATCAATAGAAAGTATTGCAGATTTACACTTGTTTGTTTTCAGGAAACCTTGGATTATTCTTCATGGTCTTTTTATTCATTTGTTGCCTTTTATGTTTTTGTTGGTAATTTTTTTATAGGATGTAGATTGATTTCTATGCTAACTATTTATATTGTAATTTTGAACTTTCTTTTTGCTATTTATTATAACTTTGCAATCATTTATAAAGTTTTTATTATGATATGTAATGTGGTTCATATTGGCCAAGTCCATTTGTATCGAGGGAAACCCCTGAGTGCTTTAGAGTAATATCAAAATGAATTAATTTAATATTTTCGTTATAATTAATGAAAAATCAGTTTTATTTTTTTAACATTTGCGTGTATGTACACGAAGGCTGCCACTATCTCTGAGAATATTCATAAATACTTTTTCCGGGCTTGACCTTGTAGTAAAGTTACTACAGTAAATGTAGCAATTGTTGCAGAATCTTTACTACTTAAAACTCTGGAGGAAGTATTTTTGGATATTTACGGTCATAGAGATAGGTATTTAAGATCGTGAACTTAACCCACTCCAACTTACGGATTTAAGTGTCCTACCCTTGTAAAATATAATTCGTCATTTGCTCATATTTACATCAATTTTAAAAGAGACATTTTGTGAAATATCTTATAACACGTTATCCTGAGTGAAGGGTTATTATACATAAAATAATTTAATATAGTGAGTGATCATTCTGATTAGGAAATAAAGTAGAACTAATAAAGTGCGTGACACAATCGGCACACTTTCGTCTGATTCCTTCTGTAGGCCTCTTCAGTTCGTAGAAAATAATAAAAAGACATTTGAGTGTGGTAAATAAAGATCCTCATGGATATATAATACCGTTACTTGCCATTCTCGTCTTGAAGCGAAACCAAGAGATGAGCTAAGACAGAAGAAATCCCCCATTTCCTTCGAGACAGGACAATAAAATCCCGGAAGAAAAAAGGGGAGGTTTCCTAATTGGTTTCTAGCCACCCTTCGCTACTTACTCAGACAATGGGGTCTCGCGGCGGCTTTGTCCATCCACTTCTGTTTGGGGGGTGGAAGTCTGAGTCCTTTTTCTTCTTCTTCCTTTCCTTCTTAGGCTTTCATCTCTTTGGATCGTTCCTCTAATAACTTGACCATCGGCTTATAGCATTGTCGGTAGCAGGACAAAGATATCGCAAGCCTATTGCTGTGCCCCTACAAGAATCACCAAAAGCTAATATACTAGGATTCGTATTGTAGGTAATTTTGGAAAGAAGCACTACAATAAGATCAGAGAATGTATTAGAGGTATTTTCATACATAAATTAGCTTTAGCTTTATTGCTTGTCAACGTCTAAAGCGTTGTTGGAGGTGGAAGTACTACCTGTCAATAAAGTACGTCACATATCAATGCTAATCCAACCAATCTGTTCCCGTATATCGATAGCATCAAGCAAATTATCTTTATCAATTATTATAATAAATAAATAAACAAAACTAGACATAACCTTTTCGTCTCGAGGCACCGATTTCACTATTGATTTTACGTCTCTTTAAGCTGCAATATTAGGGTGAGCTAATAGTAAATTCCATCTTTTAATGTATTACAAGATGGAAAGAATATATTCATTCACATGATTTATATTAATTGTACGTCTTTTATGTCATAAATATCATCTTTCCTTTTTGATTAATAATTTCCCACTAAAATCACAGCTTATGCTACTTTTCAAGTTTCAAAAAAACCTGAAATTTTAATCCAGTGTTTATGCGACTTATTCAGAATTTTCTAGCATCATAGTTACTAATTATGGTTCTGCATTGTGGCGACAAATATTAGTTATTCCCTATTTAATTATAAATTTTTGTGCTTAGAGTAATACCATTTTAATAATACAAAAAAAAAAGACAAGGTACATTATCGCATGTAGTAGTAGCTAAAGTATAATTCATACGATACTAAGATAAAAAGGAAATTTATGTTCTGTTGTGACAACGTAAGGATTACCGGTTACAGGAAGCCATTATATTTTTAATACCCATGGTACTGGGTCGTGGCATCCATATCATACCTGTGGCACAATGAAAACCAAGCAGGGTGAGCCTGGAACCGTTTAAGCCAAGCAGATCCTATGATGTTGCTAGTTGACGCTGATATGGAACAACACCGAAGAGGTTGGGTAAGTAAAGGAGGGACTAAAGAGAAGACAATTGGTTCTCGGGAGTGCGGAATCGAGCTGGGACACTGATATCTTCACCTGTCGCTGAGGAACGTACAAAAAAGTCTAAGCAGGTTTTCCGTGTTTCCTCCTTACAGATGTACGTAAATACGAGCAAATGGCTAATTCAATCAAAGGTTGGTCAAATAAATAACTAAATAAATTAAAATATATAATTTTTTTAATAACAAAACAAAAAAAAACTCTTCTGATAGTAAATAAATAATTGTTTTATACACAAAAAATGCCCACACTGAAAGACGAAAAGACTAACACAAAAATAACTTTGAAACGAGGAGCCACAAGGAGAAAAAACATAAAAAATAAAATAAAAAAACTTAAAAATAATCAACAGTTGTAACAGTGCATCGTTCGTTATGACTCGTTCGATGTTCAACATCGACTAATAACGAACGAGTAATAACGAACGACACTGCCAATGGAAGCGTACTCGTAATGGAAGCTTGATTATTATATGTTTCTTTCCATTAGCATTTTTGCAACATTAATAATAAAGAAGATATCAAAAACATAAGCTTCCGTGTTTCTTTAAACTCCTCTCCTTCTTATAAGATTTCAGCCGAAAGAGAGTGAATTTCTTCAATCGAAAGTAAAGAATGTTAGAAGTAGAAAACATAAATACTAATTTTGTTAGGAATATTACGTTCCATAGTGGTTTTTTTTCGTAACTCTAATAATAAAAAAAGATATTGAAAATTTGTCAATTTCATCTCTTTTTTAGTACTTTCTAAGCACACACTCACTATATATATATATATAAGTTTTCAAAAAAATCCGTCATGAAAACAATCTCAATAACTTTTTTTTCTTCGACATCGTAATAGACTTCTCGTAGAGATGTAAAGATCAGGGGGGGTATGCAAGAGCTGACCTTCAAGTAATTATAAGATTCTAATTTAAAAATAATTTTTTTATCGGATTATCATTATATGGAAATTATTTCATTGAATATTGAGCTTAATTTATGCCTATCTTATATTAGTTATCGTTTTCTATTCACTAGAATAGAACTTAACATATTAAGTTATGTTGTAATTTAATACTTTGAATATTTCTCAGCTCAAATGGCGATAATTTTTAAACCTTCAGAGATGAAGATTACATGAAGGCTGATTATGCATTACGTCATGAACATTTGATCCAAGTGACAATACTTCCCCTCTCGCCTTGAGGATGGCCCTGAGATAGTTTACAATGTAAGCCTAAACTTACGCAAATAATGAAAAATTCCTTTTTTTTTTTTTTTTAAACTGTATTTTTTTTTTATTAACCTTGATAAAAGCCCAACAAATTATCGACTGTTAAATTTTAGTATTTAAATTCAGTATTATTTTTCTAAAACTGATTATATTCTTTAATGTTTACCACTAGAAACAATAACGGACAGATTTTTTTTGACATAACGACTGTGAATTTGTGTTGTTTATATTATAATTTACTTTTCTATGAGATTTATAATAAATGTGATTAAATATGAGGGGGGAGTTAAAATTTGCAGATTTTTCAAGGTTGAGTTAGTATTTACTCTGATTCGACACTTAAGAATGATTAAACTTCCAGTCAGTGCATAGGAATCAAAGTGGTTCTATAGAAAGTGTGTCATAGAATGAGATTATTTTTATTATATAGATAACTCTTATAAACCTAAAAATTGTTTCTCCTCGTGGAGCCTTTTAAGTTCTAAACATCCACAACACTGAGAAGTTTTTTAATAATCGATTTAATATTATCTAATAAAATTATTTAGCATACAAATTTAATCTGAAAGATTTTAAAGGATTTTACTGCTGGATGTTCCCGTGAAAATGCCTCCTTATTAAAGCGAAAGTGTATGGAAGACTGACAATTTGTCTCACTTTCCTCAGAGGTTAATACCAGGCCGGCCATATATCATACTTTGTCTGTAATTTATCTGTATGAAGCTGTCTAGCACTTATGACGTCAGAGCTGTTGCATGGGTTGTCATCTTGCATTTAAAATCATTTTGCTAACTGTTAGTAAGTATTAGTTTACATATTGGTTTGGGAGTTCACTAGAGAACTCTAGTATCTCTACTATCCTTAGTTTACTAAAACTGATATAATGACTGCCTAGTACATTTTACTTGAGTAAAGCAAGTTTGAGTGAGGAAGGCACTTCGGCTTACCGTCTCTTTAGCAAGCGTAGGAGGGCGGCCACATGAATCTCTCTGGGTCTCTCATTGGCGGGAAGTCCTACGTCACAGATACTTTTGTGAGGCGGAGCTAGTTCGGCGGAGGGCCCGTAGATCGCAGCAGTAGTCGTATACAGTGTGGTTCGGAATATCCCGAAACAGTAACACATATATAGTTGCTTAATGAACATAAGAATAAAGGCCGATAAAGTCGGCAAGTTGGGCAGGGAATAGCGCTTGGCATCCCGAAATTGGATTTCAATATTATTGTTAGAAGGATAGAAGTAGATAGATATCACAAAGTTTATATCACAAAGTTATGCTATACTTACATCCTACATTTAGAACATAAAACAAGATTGGATTGCAAAATGTCTGTGATCTTATTCATCCCTCTGGGAACTTTAGCTCTGAGATACTTGCAAGAAAGTGATTTACCGTCAAAAACATATAGGGAATCAACTAGGAAAAAAATTACTTCAAACTAATTCGCTTCGAAATGTCTACATATTCATGTAGTTTGTTTTTTATATCAGTGTTTCAATTTGTAATGGCCTGGTGAAGTCCATGTTGGCTCCTGAACACACAGCACTCATTGAGCACCATTATTCATTAAAGGAGAACCCATAGACCTGAAAAGTGGTATATGGCCGTCTATGGCGGACAGCGGGACTGGTTATGATCGATCATATACACATATTCAATTGCACATCCATACGCATGCACACAAACACACACAAACATATTTACATATATACCCACCTTCACCCTCAAAGTCTGATTTGAAAATTCAGGATATTATATTATTGAAATAAATATTGTTAGATGAAGAAGTTCTATAGATTTAAGAAACCAATTCTAATCATCAATGTCACTGGATAGACTCTTATCGATTATGGCCTGATGAGACAGTCATTTTACAGGGTCATACATACGTAATGCCGGCGCCTAGTGTTACAGTTTTAATGAGTATTTTCGGCTGCTTCCGGATAAGATTTAATTTGATAGCAAAATTATTACCTCGATTAAGAAATAAACGTATAAGGTGTTTGTAACCAACTCTTTGAAAATATCATGTAGGTTTCAGATGACTTTAAAATAATCCTAAGCTGTGTGTTAAAGGAATTTTAGAATTTTAAATTAAAGACCTTCACGAAAAGTTGCTTATGCCAATTTATTACCCATGAGTTTCTATCCACTCACTATAGGGGGAGTTAGATCCGTGAAAATGTCTAATTTATCTTTAGCAGCAACAAAAGTTATCAAGGGAAAGGTTGCCTGGTGTGGGGCCTGCTCTACGCTGCCCGGACGGAAGGAGGTAGGGTGACATAGCTACCTGACGTACACGGACGAAATATTTTCCTCAGTATGCCTCATTCGTTAAAGTCTTGCAAACCTAGAACAGTGGGGAATCAAATAGAATAGAACAGTTATGTATTGTACACGTAGGCTTCCACGGTCTCCGGGAATATACGTAAATACTTCTTCCGGGTTTAACCTTGTAGTAAAGTTATTTTTTGCTGATGGTTCCTTCAGGATCAAGTAGAATGAACTTATATATATAGCTGAAATTTGGTTTCAAGGAAAATGTGTTTATCTGTAACCCGAAGTTTTATTAGAAAAAATTTTAACACAGTATAGAAATTGTAGTGGCTAAATCTGAATAAATCGCTTGTTATAATTTAAAAGTTGTACATGAAATATTCCAGGCTCATTTTCTTTTCAGCTCACCAGGGAGTTTAAGCAGAAGAAATGGGATGTGGGAGAACCTTATCCGTGGAATGTGGGATAAGGGTTTTCTTGGAGTTGAGTTTGGTGGCCGGAGGATCGGTAGGCCTGGATCCCGGAGTAGATTGATGGAGTGGAGATAGAGATAGTCAGCAGATGATGGGAGACTGGACAGATTGCCAGCTAGAGCGAGAGACATCTATCAGGCGCTGTCGACCCACGGGGACCACCTGCGATGGGAGCTCACTTCCCAGGAGTGACTCCTGACGTCACATCCCAAGATCTCCCCGTGATTCCAGTCTCGACAGGGAGTACTTGAAGTAACGTAAAAAGGGAGAGGGGACACTTCAGTGGGAGTACGACATTTGAAATGTTACAGTATTAGAGTTAATCCAAAGAAAAATATTTAAAGCAAATAATATGTGTAAAATGTGAGTCAAACATTAATAACCTGTAATATTAAAAAAAAAAAAAAGAAAGAAAGCGAATTAAGGAAGATATTCAAGGACATAAATTCAAATGTTGAGCAGGCCCCTTTCTTTTTTAAAATATAGAAACAAATTAAGAATTTTGGCTATTTATTAAAAACTTTGACTTTTGGATGAAAACCCAAACTTATAATATTGACATTATTATTTTTATTTGAGTTGTAAAAAAGTTTTATGAACATAATTCGTATAATATAGAATTTCCTTATGTTTATGTTTAATTAAGGAATATAACGAATATAACTCTGATAGCTGAGGACTCCCCCTTCCATCATGCAAGTAGCATTGTTGAACTTTCCAAAAATATTTTCTAATTGTATTCTTCACTCAGACTACACAACTTAAACTAAAAAAGTTATACAATTAAAGTTTTATACACAGAATCGTGGACACCTACACATAAATAAATATATAAAGTAATATCAAAATGAATTAATTTAATATTTTCGTTATAATTAATGAAAAATCAGNAGTACTAGAAAAAAATTATATATATATGACTGTACTTTCTAACTTTAGCTGTTTTTAATTAAAGTAACTAAATTCAATATATTTTTTTTTATAATGAAAACCTTTGAATGAATTTTGAACTCAGATGTTCGCCAAAGACAAGACTGGTTGGTATTTTGCATGGAACAATATGGGATATACATCTGTTATAACTTCGTCAGCATTAGTATTTTGAAAATGTATAAACCGTAATAGGAGAGGAATATAAATTTCTGACATTTCAAAAATATTCTTTCATAAATAAAAACTTAGGCCTTCAGTATTTGGGTTTCCTGTATACATATTGTCAGGAGGATTCACTTCAGATGGCTATTTACTGACGGGATGAAGGATTTTAGAAGGAAAATAAATTGAATAAATACTTAGCATTTGAGTTATAACAAAAAAAGAAAGATAGTATAGTAAAGATTAGACTTGTCTAATATACATTTTCTATAAAAGTTTAAAAAAGACGCAAGATGGGAATTTTAACGCCCTCCCTCCACTCAGTATTTGTTCAGGCCAGAGCAAACTCTGTGAGATATTAACTTTTCCTTTCATTGTCTCTCACGGCTTTTCCGATCATTCCCTCTAGTTAAGTCCATCTTTAATGAAGCATGGGATATCTGATTAGGTTACGCAGCTTCTGCGAGACTGATTTCTAAGTTTATGAATTAGTATAAATTGTTCTAAATAACATTGTAGAATCAGCAATAATCTTATAAAATTGTGTTTGTAAAACCTTGCCAAAGTAAACAATATGTTAGTTTGTTCCAAACGTTGTTCAGTGAACCCTATATATGTATTGGGTAGATGAATGTTGTAGTAATTACAATATTGCTCTCAGATTGAAAATATAAAGACTTGCAGGCAAACCTACGAAATTTTTGCTGAAAGAATTAATAAATAAATAGAATTTGGTTCTAATGTAAAACAAAAAATAATCAATCCAG
This sequence comes from Oncopeltus fasciatus, assembly GCA_000696205.2. Taxonomy (NCBI): domain Eukaryota; kingdom Metazoa; phylum Arthropoda; class Insecta; order Hemiptera; family Lygaeidae; genus Oncopeltus; species Oncopeltus fasciatus. Next base: position 30,799 of record KZ809000.1, on the reverse strand, counting down.
CTAAAGGGCCGGAAGGGATACATATGTTACTGTTTTGTTTATTCTCGACCCATGGCACACACAAGATGGAGTGTTGGCAGCTGCCTATACAACGAATAATTTGACTTACATACTTTTTGTGCCTTCTCGATTATAAATGCTTTTAATAATAAATTTATTATCTTGCATTATTTCTTTCAAACAATGACAACTCAAAGATATATGTTCAATAACCTAATTTAAGACGTTTTGGATTTCCTAATGAAACATAGAACATTATAAGACAATATAATGAAGGAAAATTAATAAAATTTAATTTAAAATTTATTGTCGAAAATTTTAAAACATAGCTTAATTTATTTTGACACGTCTATTCATTATATTACTAATTTAATTTTTTTAAGTTGAGAGTGGTGTCATTGGCCATCTTCTCTCCTCATGCGATTGATATTGTATGTCATTTTTTTAAAATTTAATGTGGCGATCATATTACAAAATGTTTTAATTTAAAAGAATGTAATAAATAAATAAAAGTTAAAAAAAAAAAAAAAAAGTTAGCCAACACACTTAGTTTGGCTTGATTCATTTTAAGCCAAACATAATTTAAATCTAGTCAATAATTGTTAGTTTCAAGTTAATACCAAGTGGATTGGTGAACACTTCNTTATATATAATTATATAAATGAAATAAATAATAGAAGTCATGTATTCTTATAAATTTATAACATCTTCAGAGGATTTTTAGACATATATCATATTATTATTATTATTATAGAAATATATATGTAACGTTTCGTATCCAGAGTTGCTTAAATCCCACCCGTACGACGACTCAAATATCAGCCTACAGGGGGTCCAGTGTGAAGGTTTCCATATATATGCATATTTTAATCCTTATTCAACCGGCTTTTTCCGCCAAAAAAATTATTGTTGAATTGATATTTTGGTCGTATTCTTTCTATTTTAACGAGCGAGCCATAAATGTCGCTTAAAAGAAAGAAAAATTGTATATTGGATACATTTTTACCAAGAAAAAGGATAATTTTACATTTTAATTAAGAATATANGTTCTGCACAACTATCTTTTTGAATTGTAACAATTTCATTGTTCCAGTTCTCATTTTTATATCGTGAACGATACTCTCTTATACTTTTACACCATGAGACATATATTTATTTATTTATTTAATGGCCTTTTCTCATTAAATATGTCTCTTTTTCAATGCAATCAAATTTTTACTTGGCCTGATATTTAAAGGCTGACAAATAAATTTATATGAATTTACTACAGGAATAGAAAAAATAAAGGTTAATTTATATTGTTTGTTAGAAATTAATTTTTTTATGTCCAAATACTGACTATTTTGGAATTAGAGGACTTCTTAGCTGAAGAAATAATTTGGTGCTTTCTGAACAAATGCTACAGCTAAATAACAGTTTCTTTATAAATCAAGCCTTTCATTTATTACTAATTAACTACTATCGACTGCTGTTTATTTGAGGGTTAATTAATTTGCAGGAAACTGGTCTTTTTCCAATGTTCTACAGTTCATTTTGGAATTGAAATGTGGTCAGTAGGATGTTCAAATTATATACAAAGTTGGAATAATGGGCTTTATGCTTCTTATTTATAAATACTTCTTTGGGGCTTGAATTAAGTAGTAGAAAAGTTGTCGTTTGTCGAGCTTTCGCGCATCATATGGCGGCTTCTTCAGGGCCGAATGTAGAAGGGTTGTGGGGAGGAGGGAGGATTCAGTAGAGGGCGAAACAGAAAATATGAATTTTCTCTCAGGTATTTGTTAGTAAAAAAGTATACGTCATATACATTTTTATCATGATTTTATTTTTATAAAAGTTTTAGCGTGGGAAAGTACTAGAAAAAAATGTCTAAAACGGAAATTATTTTTTGGTCATTGATAAGTAAAAGTTTTAATTTCCTGCAAGAGATTTCGTTTCATTTGATCTCATATATTGTTAAACAATAGTATATTTATTTCGTTTACATATTACTTCTTTTTAGATTACCTGCCATGGATATTTAGGAGGGAAACACGTGTACAGAAATGGTTTATTATTAACCGAGACTGAACTTGTAAAGGACACCGTTCTCGTGAAAATGGAACTAAAGAAAATTTTTGCTTCCAGGAACATAATCAATAATGGCGAAAGAAAAACAAATACATCAAAATTCTGAGTTTTTCAAATTGCTTTTTATAAACTAGGTCATTACACTTGAAAATCCTGGTCCACTGATCAATGAAATTTAGTTTAATATTGGGACTATGGAAATAATATTTAGCCTTTAAAAATGGCTGCTCGTTAAAATTAGGGTTAAGATTCTCGAGAAGAATATCAAAGAAAAATTTGAATAAAAAATTGTTTTGTCGATCTAGAGAAATTTGTTTTATCACAAGCCAATAGTTATCTAATACTCCAAATTCACAGTAGAATGTCTACTTCCATCGTAAAAATGAAATTACCTTGTAATGAACAATAATTGTAGTGAAATTTCTTTTTTTTTTAACATTTAAATTACATAATAAACGATAATTCTATTCAAAGAATATTATGGAATCTTTTTGATAAAACTTCAGAGAATCTGGTTTAAAACTTCTCCTAACCCTCCTTAAAATGTATTTAAATATTGTAGCCGCTATTTTCAATTATCGAGAGAATTTCCTCCCCCAAAAGCTACCCCATTGTGAAAGCAGAGACTCGCCTGTATTCCCCCACTGCTTGGTGGTAGAGGTCCTGTATTGACGCAGGAAGTCTTTTCGGACTTACCTTTGACGGGCGAGTCCTGTTTGTGACAAGTCTCCGATGAGGGACTGAATATAAAACCCTCACTTGTTTGTGTTCATCTTCCTCCCGCGAGTGTTTCAATCGCTTATTCCATATGTGTTCCTTTAGAATTCGTCGTCTACTTTGAACTTTTCTTTCGCATTAACTTCCCCCAAAACATAAGTAAAGCAAGAGAATTAGTTTTTTCTTTTGTCAAAACGACATGGGATTCCCTTGTTTCTTCTTTTACAAGTCAAACCGAAGTGAAAGTAAGCAAGTTTGTCCTCACATTCAGATGTATGTAAATGTTAAACAACTCTCTTAATACATTAATTACATTATTATTTTTTTAATAAATATTCATTTAAAAAAATGTTTTCCAACATATGCTTTATTGCAAAACGCCATACAAAAATTGTTTTAATCATCCCTAACCATTCCTAAATTTATTTTTCCAATCTTGCAATCTTATAAGGAACTTAAACGTGGGTTTACATAATAAAGATAGATAGTTTCGAAGGTAAATTGTAGTGGATTTTGTATAGGTCAGAAATTTTTTCTTTGCTCAATATTCAAAATTGATATCTGCAATCTTTTCTTTACATCATAAGGCTGAGTACTTCAAACAGCTTTGATTTCATCTTCAGAGCTAAGGAATCCCAAGTGTCTCTGAGAGAACAAAAGAGGAGTATGTGTGTGAGAAAGTGAGATACTCACTCAAGGAAATTCTTAGCCCTTCAATTGAGTGCAAGTTTTCTACTTGAGGCTAAGCTAAATATATTGAGCTATGCAATTAAAATCGAGCAAAATAACATAAAAATGTAGTACTTCATGAGTATTTCAATTTTAATAATATATTTAACGATTTAAATTAAAAAAACAAAATGTTGTCTGGTCATTATAAATATAGGCAGGAAACGGAATTCCAGGTAAGTGAGGTAGGATTTGTGTGAGTTATGCTCAGTCAAGTTTTATTATCGTTATCTAAGTTACTTTCCTTCAAGTTTATCCATTCTTCTCTCTCCATTAACTCCCACCAGGTAATTACACCCAAATGAGATCTAATAGGATGGAAAGTCTTATAGCCCATTACCCTTTTCTTACTCCTTCATCCCTTTCCTGAACCCTTACCGATAGGATCGACCAAAAAGATACGGACATCCGGGTATTGCTAAATTACAATCGTACCGGGAGCCAGAAAAAAAAAAATCTCACTGCCTCAGCCGGGAATTGAACCCGATTTTTTCTGGCTTCCGGTACGATTGAAATTAATAATGAAATGTGAGATTACTTTATCACAATTATCATCATGATTTTACTAGATAAAGTATTTGTTTTTTATAATATATCCTACTGGTAGTCTACTATATTACTATATGTATTAAATTGCATAAATTATATAATATACGAACATTACAAATAAGTATCAAAATTTATTATCATTATATTGTAGAAAGAAAACAAGAATGTATGAAAGAGAATATTGGTACGCAGAGTTTTAGAGTAGAGAAGAACTACTGGATGATAAATTTTCATAATAAATTATATATATATATATATATATATATATATATATATATATATATATATATATATATATATATATATATATATATATATATATATATATATATATATATATATATATATATATATATATATATATATATATATATATATATATATATATATATATATATATATATATATATATATATATATATANGGAAAGTACACCGGCCCGGATAGCAGGAGATCCAGGTTCGATTCCTGGCTGGGACAGAAAGTTTTTTATATTCTATTCCCTCTCATTAATTGTCTAAGGTTATAATTATTTAAAAACATTTCTAAAATTTATATTTTAAGAAATATTTATATTTACACAAAAATGTTTTGCAATAATGTTGATGATACATGTATTGCGTTAGGAGTGAAATGCATGTATTTCAGAACATGAAAATGTTGCTTAATGTTTATTATTTTTTGAAAGACAGGTGTTTCTGAAAATTTATCCGCATGTATATAATCTTACAAAAGTTTCCGTCAATAGAGTTTTCAGTACACTATTATTAGTAGAGAATTGTTGGGTTTAGGTCAAGGTTGAGAAAAAAAAATTAAAAAATTAGGTTTTTTTATTATCTGCCAACGTTTTGGCTTACAGTGTGGGCTTTCTTCAGGGATATCTTGAAGATGAGAGGAGACGTGTTGTCTTCAGGAACAGACTTGATCCAGGTGACCTTCAATCATGAAGATTTGATCCCGTGGTACACTTTCATTATAGCCCTGAAGATAGCTTACAATGTAAGCCTAAACGTCCACAGTCAATAAAAAATACACTTTTTTAAAAATTGGATCCACCATGACCGAACCCCAACAATGTCTCTACTAATTTTTGTAGGCTAGTATTGTCTCTCGGAATTTGTTCTGAAATCACTGAAAAGGTTTTTTCCACGGCATCTGAAGTCTCTAAATCCAACTTGCGAGAATTATTGGATACATTGAAAAATAAATGATTTTTGGGTAGCATGGTTTTGGTTGTCAGTTTTGGTGAATAAGGCTGCCAATATATACTCATAAATATATAATAAAACACTCGAGGCTCCGACATATAATAATCAAGAACAGGAGGAAGAAAGAGTGTTTTAAACACACAAAAAGAAAAAATCACAAGAAGTAAAATTTTTGGGGTTCTTTCGCCCTTCATCAGTGAGAAATGAAGAGAGACTGAATATATATATATATATATCTGTGTGTGTGTGTGTGTGTGTTTTTGTGTATAATTTTCATATTAACTATTGCAATGATTATTTACAATTAGTTAGCTGATACAATTTTTACTCTTTAAGGGCTTATAATACAAGTTAATAGTTTTGCGAAGCATATTAAGTTATATATTTAATTGTGTTAGTGTTTTTTTAACTTACAATATAACGTTAACATATCAATTATTTCGTATCTACTATGCGATGAGTTTGCGTTAATTTTTTTTTCCTTTTTTTGCAACATATGTAAGCTGTTAAATAAGCAGATTTTATTCAAACAAAACAGACAAAACTATTAATTTACCATGAAGAATACCGGCGTTAATAAAGAAGGGAAATAAGCTGACTCTGACAAATAGTCAACTGGCGAGCGTTCGTTCACACTTGGCAGACAATGGAGGAGCTAATATTTATGGTAGTGGGGGAAGGTAAAATTAAGTCCTAGCAAAATTAGAACTGCATTGACTAAAGGCTCCTGGCAATCTGCCACAGGTGTGGTGTACGTAGGAATTCATCTACTGAATGCAGATAGCGCACTCTTCTATAATTGTTGGAATTATTTTTTGTAAGTAATTGACAATTCGGGAAAGATCCCAAGTAAAAATGAATTACAATCTTTTCATTAAGAACATTTTCTTCTGTCTCAAAAAAATTTTTTTTCTAATCTTAAAAGGGAATATAATGAAATATTAACATTTTGAAACTTTAGTCCATTCTGAAGCAATATCACAATTAGTAACGAATCAGTAGTTCCCAAATTAGATAAAATGACTCATAATTTATCTGAAGCATATTTACACTAGAATTTTTCATTATTACGTAGATTTTTTCTTTGCTTAGAAATTACTCTTGAACTATTATCTACAATCATTTAAATATCAAAGTTTAGGATACTGCCAAAAATATTATTTTATTGACTTGAGATATTTAATAATTACTCGTTAAAATACTGTTTTTCTTTCTTGTTGATAATAGAGTTTTAATGTTAACTGAAAATATAGCTTTTCTTCTTTCATAACTATGGAATTAAAAATCCAAGAGCAAGCAAAAAAAAAACAACATATATCTTAAAAAATCATAGGAAATATTGACTTTTAAAACATATATATTGAGTAATTAAATATTTATTTTTGTTCACTGATTTTTACAATATTTTCACTACCAAAAGCATATTCTATTGATTTATTTATGGAAAAGACATCAAAGTGTCTGTAATAGGCTAGAGAACTCCCATGTAGGGACGATGATCGCTTCCTCGGATGACATTTATCATGGGAAAAAAGCAATCGAGAAGTGACACTGGGATAATTTTCTTAGTACCCCTAAATACATACAAAATGTATTTATATAAAGATATAGGAAAGGAAATAAAGAAGTTTATTTATTTAATTTTTATTTATTTCTATCTCCAATGCTCCTGCGTAGACATTGAGGAAGGAACAATATCTGGTTAGAAAATGCTCATAATTATGTAAATGCGAAGGCATATGGGAGTGGATTCTACTATTCTATAAATACTGTAGACTTTACCTTTGTGTATATATATTCTCACGTGTTATATTTCTGTAGATATATGTGTATGTAAAGTCTATGCGTGCTCGACGTTCATGGCCCTGATGACCTGATTTTTTGAGTGTATTTATACACTTAGATTATTATTGACATTTTATTGTGTTTATTTATATATTTATCAGGGTCTGTGTGAGTACTATGATTATGGATTGTCCGTTCAAGTACTCCAAAGAGACTAGTCTTATGGAGAGAGGTTTTCGTACGAAAGAAACACTTTTATTCTGGGCTTGACTCACATTGTACAGTTCTGCACAACTATCTTTTTGAATTGTAACAATTTCATTGTTCCAGTTCTCATTTTTATATCGTGAACGATACTCTCTTATACTTTTACACCATGAGACATATGTTTGGTGTAAAAAAATATTATCCTTTTATAGAAATTTATGTGGATGTTGTTTTAAGCCAGCCTAGTTAAATATTTTTCGAAATGCTCTGTTGCCTTGTTTTTTTTGTTGGTATTCGATATCGACATCCTTTCCTCACTTCTACTCGTTGATTAAATTCAACTTCTGAAAGGTTTTTTTTTCTGCTTTTCTGAAGCCAATTTCAGTTCTAAGATCTCGAGACCAAAGGAAAAGTCTAGATTATTTCTTCATTCATGGTCTGTTGGGTTAGCCTCTAAATGGATTAGTGATTAAATATATTTGACTATCACGAAGTTTAATCAATTTTTTTTGTGGGTTGGGGTGTTGATAAAATATTGAAAAGGTTTTCACAAAAAATATATCTCTTATTTAATAAAAACCTTTTTTAAATTAATTATTTTCTTTTTGGTATTTCTCCATAGTCATTATGAAGTCCCAAGTCCGACGTCCTCAACCTGCATTCGGAGAGAGTTTAGTTCTTGAGAAAAGGGAAATATCTTAATTAAAAATAACCAAGTTTTACTGAAGAAGCTAAAAAATATAAAAATAATGTACATAATATAAAATTTTACAAACAAATATAGAAATTAGAAAAATTTTCCCTCCTACTCTTTTTTGTTTACAGTGTAACATTAATGCATAACTCGTTTATCTGTTAGCCTACTGAATCACGAGAAATCTGGTGAGTTTACACAACGCTTGCGTGTCGAACTTTATTTAATTTCGTCCCATTCTGCCAAGAACGAACTCAGCGTAGTCGAATTTGGTTTCCTTCATTTAATCATAGGTAGCGCTAAAACTTATAGAATAATTCTGATCTGTTGTTAACATCTAGTAAAACAACACAGCCCTGTTCTGATAAAACAAACACCTGATAGAATAAAACTTTAGGGGACGGCAAAAAAAAAAAAAAAAAAAGAAAAAAAAAGATATGCTTACGAAGAATAACGCCCTTATTGTGCCAGTAAAAAGAGCGACAAAGTCCAACGTCACTTGTTTTCAGCTGAACTTTCAGAGTAACCTACCCTAACCATCCCTCTTTTGTTCTGCCTTCAGCTGTATTGTCCACTCTACTGAGAGGAGAATTATACTTGTAGGGAATAAGGGAAAAACTTGGATATGGTGCGAGTTGTATGATCGAATGTGGCACACATTTTGTGCATATGTTCTCTCTCCCACCTCAGCTGAGCTACGCTTCAGGCTTCAGAAAGATCAAGTACTAAAAAAAAAGAAAAGAAAAAAAAAGAAAAGAAAGATCAAGTATGTATTTTCAGCTTTTCAGCTGTATCGCTATCTTAGATGGTTGAGTATTGGTTTTTTGAAGGTAAAAATGTTGAATTTATGAGCGTTTCAAATTTAGCAAAAAAGAATGGCGGAAATAAACAAAAAAGAAAGGCTTATTTTTTTGCTCGACTTACTTGTTATTGTTATTGCTCAGAATTTTTTAAAGCTCCATATATGGGATACTTAATAAGAGGTCTTTAACAAAGAAATATTGATTTTTAGCTTAGCTATTGATAAATTTTTATACTTAAATTTATATATAAATAAATTTATATTTCTTAACTATGTTTTCTGGACAAAATATAATACAAATTATGAAATATAATACAAATTTTTCAATTATGTTCAACACAAATAATAGTGTTCAATCAGTTTAGATATAATTATTTTATATATTGCACATAACGAGATTTTTTCCTCAGCATGTGCGCAATATACAATTTTGTTGAAAGAAAAAATCTCATAAATTATATATTTTATTATATTTTTGACACTAAGAATACGTCAGAACTAAAAACTGTTTTGAATTGAACATTACCCGAGGTTTCATAGGTATCAATTTGTAACTACTGACTTAACTGTGGTTTGTATTTCGGCATTATTGTGAGTGTTAATTCCCTTATTATGTAACTATATGCACAGTGTGAAATAATTTCTCTGACATATTCAAGTAACAATTCTCCATATTTACAGTGTCATTTCTAAGGTACTTGGGGGCATCTACTATGTTTCTGGGTACCTTATTTTGAAATTTTGAATCATTAGTTGATTCTACTTTTTGTACAGCCCAGTACTGTAATTTATCCGTTATTGTTAAAGTTTTGAAAAGTTTAAAAATTAGTAAATTTAATAGGTGTAAAACATAGTTTTTAAAAATTTAAATACTGATTTTAGTTGTGGTGTTTAATCCCAAGTTAATTTTATACAAGAAATGCAAGTAATAGAAAAAAAAATCTTATTACCGCAGCCGGGACATGAACCCGAGTCTTTAGCTTTGCGGGCAGTTATACTAACCATTGCACCACCGAGGCTAGTTAATTTCTTCCATTCCCCGCACTTTACTCCGAGTCTAAACCCGGAGGTTTTAGTCAATAGTATATATCTATATATATAGGAGCAAGTCAAATATATCTTCTTATGCTCGAAGGAGCTAATATTCTCGGCTATTTCTTTGACTATTATTTTTTCCTCCAATATTTCTTATTTAATTCTTAATTAATGATTTTTGTTAGTGTGGTATTTAATCCTTCGTTCACAAGAAATGCAAGTGAACAGAATCGGTCCCGGCTGAAGTAGTAAGATTTTATTATTCCTTTTCCTTGTATTTCTTGTATAGTTTTTTAATATTTGTATTGAATGATATCTATTAAGAATTGCTTGTTAAAATATATTATTAGGAAATTATTTAAAATAATTACTTAGAAACCAGGACGGTCCACTTTGATTTTTAAATATAAAAACCAAATTTGGTTTTGTATTTTTCTATTGGATATTATTGTATACATTTATTTTGCGTTAAACTTTAATAAAGGGATAAGAGGGTTCAGAGGAAAACGAAAACTTATACTCGTTATATTTCCTTAATTATTGAGGTAACGAAAAATTGAAGAAAATAATAAGTGTAAAATGTATTTTCATAGCACTTTACAAAATATCTTTTATCTCAAAACGCTTATGGAGGAAGATTTTTATTAATTTCGTTAGGAAGGTGGAATACTCCCTTTTGTTTTCTTTTTATGAGAGTCTACAGCCAGCCGAAGAGGTCTTCCATTTATTCTGATTACTCTCTCGCCTTCCCACACCTAAATTAGTTATTATGTTATTCTATTATTTATATTTATTATTTCATTGATTTATAGTTTATATTTATTCAATGAGAAGAGTTTATTTACATTATAATTTAATTGTTTTTCAATCTCCATATTTTAATATCCCCTTATATTCTGATGTCCACTGGGATTGTGAAGAAACCCTTCGTGGCTGAGAGGAAATACTTCTGCCCCGTTCATTCCTCTTTCCCCCAGAAGACGTATGTGCAGGTGGTACCATACCCGAGTTCCTGATATACCCCGTACAATACCCTCCCTCCACCCCTTATTAGACATCTCACAAGTACCCCCCACCCCTTACTGGCTCAATTTCCTAAGTCAAATTGTACCTTGTGCTCTAACTCAAGTAGCATTCCTGGAGTTGTGTTGGGGGGGGGGGGGCAGGAAATATTTCCCTGACGTAAATGTATGTTTATTTACATCAGAATGAGCATTTCTGTCAACAATTATGGCGTAAGATGTTGGACGAAGTTCTGGGAATTGGAATTGGAATTTTCTTCTTCCTAAGATGTTCTTATGAAATTATTTATATTATTAATGTCGAAAAGGACAATTTATTTTTGCGGTATGACGTACATTTCATTTCCACAATTATAATATAAGGTTTCTAGCCAGTTCTTGTTAAACTGTAATAAGTAGCAGATTAGTGGAGTTTCCGGCAACCCCCTCCTGTTTTTGTACATATCATCAATAACCCCTATCGGCTAAATCCCAGTTTGCAGCAGCGAATTTCCTTCGGACCAGACTGAGAACCCTTGAGAGGTTCTCTTGCCGTCTCCTTGAACTATTGACAATTCTGTACCTTTTTTTATGTGAAAGAAGATACTTTCGGGTAAGAATCCCTCTAGTTTTTACAAGTGAAGGTAAATATATAGTCTTTTTCCAGCAGATAAATCTGTATTTGGAATTATACTTATAATGAATATTCGGAATAATAGTTTATATATATATATATATTATGCAAGAGAACATTTATTTTATTAGAATCAAAGTATTAATTTTTTTATTAATATGCAATTAATATATTAAATGTGTGGGTTTAAATGATAGAAAGTTCAAATACAATTATTTGTTATTTACTATAGTTAGGAATTATCTTAGTTAACTTTTCAACATGAATGAAGTATTATTTAAATTTAAAACATCTTGTTGCTGGCAACTGATAAATTTAAATTCTAAGAATAACGATCGCACTCATGAAATTTTGCGGCTTGTAACATCTAGTTAACAATTTATTTCATATTGATACAATCCAATTATGCCGCAATTGAAGGTATTTGTTTTAGAATTTACATATATTCATAAATAATGAGTATCTAATACTCAGCTATTAGGTACTCATTATTACTGCAGCTAATAGGTGCAACCCAATCATTCTTCGTTTCATGGCAAGTCAGAACAAATACTACTTCTGTCTAGATTCTCCAGTCTCCAGGAGTCATGCCTATCCCTCTTGAAACTATTTACCCCGGGATATTCAATCAGCACGAAAGTCAGCTGACTCTACGTAAAACAGGAGTGGCCCACACATTCTCCCTGTGCTGCTCTGATTATCCTACATGACACTATTTACCCCGGGATATTCCATCTGCACGCAAGCCAGCTGACTCTACGTGAAACAGGAGTGGCCCACACATTCTCCCTGTGCAGCTCTGATTAGACGCTCGTAGCAGACGTCTCACGAGAGATCTGCCGTTCGTTATCGGAATCCTATCAGTGAAGTCCACACACCGCTTAATGGACCCCTATCTCCTGCATTATTGATGAGCCGTGCCAGTCAACTCTCGATTACGGCTGACTTAGATGGAGCTCAATACCTAAGCCCACAACGAGTTAAATATTTTTTAAGAAATTACCTTTCTTATGGAAATGGAATTATTTTCGTTATAGGCTTCCCATTTAAGGAAAAAAATATTTTATATGAATGCCAGAAAACATACAATTTGGTCAATTTAATAACGCTAAAAATTGTTCATAATTAAATAAATCCTGAATAAATTATTAAAACTTACTGTATAACTAATAAAAACATTTACTTACATTGCTTGTAATTTGTATAATTATATTAAAATGTTGGATTAATAAGTGTATTTGCCCTATCAGATAGTTGCTTATAAAATAATATTCTTAGCAGAATTCTTAAAAAGAAAAAAAAAAAAGACAAAAATACATATTTTTTTTTAGAAAACTACCGATCTTGAGACTATATGTTTTTGTGATCATTATATATTATAATCTGATTGTATTAAAAAAAAATTTCGGTTTTCTTTAACTTCCTTATACTTTAAGTGAGAACGTATATAGACAACAAATTTTCTTTAAGGAGTCTAATTGGTAAAATATACAACTTTATTTTACAAAAAATATATATATAGTATTCATTAATTTTTAATTTTATTGTATAGTTACTGACAATCCTTAATTGTAATGATAATATAAATTGTTGTAAAAAGGAAATGACAAGTTTAATTATGTGATAATTAATTATTCTTGCATCATTTTTAGTACTAAAACTAAAACTCTTAAAATATTTTTTCTTTATCTGCCTTTCAGTCACTTAGGATTATATAACCTGGTACCTATAGGAGCCATCTTCTTTTGACAGAGATATAAGAAGTTCTGAATTTTCCTCATGACAGTAACCCTGCCATAAGGGAGTTAAATCTGCACATTCCATACAAATATTGTATAGAATGTACATGTACAGTTGTATACAATTAACCAAAAAAAAAATCAAACAATAACTAACAACTAAATAATTAAAAGAACGAGAAAAGAAGAATTGCAACAAAAAGAAAGATTGAAGTGAAAAAAGAACTTGGAAATTAATTTAAAATATCAACAAGAAAAGAAATAAAAAACTATACAAGACTGAATATTTAAATAAAGATTAGGTTTCAATTATTTATATTGTTATCTCAATGTGATAATTTAATTATGAGTATCTCTCATTTGTGTGTTTCATTTTTTCAAGGAAATTTTAAGGACTGTTTTCAATTCTAGTAGAAATTTGTCCATCAATAAATTTGCTTTTACGGGCAATTTTCCGTATTTCAGTAGTGCGTTTCTTGTTAATCCTGCATAATTATAAGTATTTTAATTGTGTGCAGTGGTATTATATTTCAGCACTGATGATGACTTACCATGTAAGTCCAAACGTTGACAAATAACAAAATAACTATCCAAAAAAATTGGGTTTTTTTTATTTTCTCATCCTCGTTGAAATCCTACCTAATCTCATACGAATTAGTATTGAATGCAATTTATTTGACATTGTGAATTTTCTTACATCTAAAAAAAAATTGTATTATTGATTTAATAAATAATATTGGTGATAATTACTAATGATGATATTTGTATTTAAAATCACAAAAGAATATCATTTTTGGACAGAAAATATAAATTTATTGAGGGGTCATGTTGCACTAATATAGTTGGAATTTCTCCAGCTACCTTTATATATATATATATATATGAAATACTAATTGTATCTCGCATACATACATTGGATGTATATTACCAATACAAATCAATACCTAAATATTTATTAAGTTAAAGCCTTCAAGTCTATGTATTTATGTGAAGCACACTCATTGAATCCTCTTATCACTTTTCTAGTTGCTAGAGAAATAGCAATATTAGCCATTCAAATTGAAAACTGAAATGAATACTCTGGAATGGTGAATACGAGACCAGCTCCAGCCCATTGACGGAGGAATTCCAATCGTAGACGTGATTGGAATGTAGTAGTCCCTGCTCTGAAGTCATCCCTAGGATTCCAGGGCAACTTTCTTCCAGCAGATTCCAGCTGATGGGAAAGAAATAACTACCCCTAGGCGAGCCAATGGTAATTATCCTAACAAAAACAGCTGAGAAATTCTAATTGACAAACTTTGTATACTCAGAATTGAGTTTGGCAGGAGCTGTCTAAACTTTGTGAATTTCTGGGTATCTCTGTCAATATTTATTTAACATTTTTGTAACTTAGCTTCATGCAAAAAATAATAATTATTCGATTTTTTTCATAAAGAATTAATTATTGGAATAATCTTTTCCAAAACTCTCGCTTCTTTGAGTGAAGTCATTACTGAATTCAAGTTAGAACTAATTTATAAAGATGACCTATAACCGGAATATATTTACCGTAAATTTACAAAAAATGATAATATTAGAGAAGCCTGTCTAACCTTAACATATTATATATTAAAAAAAAAGTGTTTTTATTAAAAATATTGTATATCATAAGAACCAAAAGATCCCAGGAGGTGCGCAAAGAAAGCGAACTCCCCACTCATCACTACAGCTGATGTCCTGCCCCTAAATACCTAATGTATGGACTTTGTAAGACAATGAAACAAATAAATGTGAGACACGCAAGAGTCGCGTAATCTAAGCCCTTTTCTCACCTGCCATTGAGGAGGCAACCAACGAGGAACGACTACTCCATTTGCGTCACTTAGCCCAATGAAGTGGAAATCTGTACAAAAAACCAGGCCGATGTGGAGGGGAGAGGTGAAAAATGGCACTCACTCATCTCAGTCCAATATTAAATGTCACCCCTATTGACAATTAATATTGTTGCCCGTTAATAAATAATAGAACGTTCAAATTTACATCTATTTTGTTGGACAATTTATTTTCCATAACACAAATTATAACAAAGATATTAAAGATTACATCGTTTTGCCTTCCTGTAAAGGACCTCTCCAAATAATTTGAAATTAAACCGAAATGTTCATTCTACAATTTGTAAAATGGAGCCCGAATATTTTTAATGAATTAGTTTATTTAATTTTAAACGATAGTGGCCGACCAACTCTCGATTTTATATTTCTAAATATCTTCCTTAATATGCGTTTTAAAATAAAATATATGGTTAGAAAATTACATTATGTTTTATATTTTATTTTATAATAATAAAGATCGGAATTATAAATTTTTGCATTTATCTTGCAAACTCCCCTTCTCTGACGACCGATTTCAACCATTACGGAACTCAGTCTTTAATATCATGTTTAAGAGAAACACACACATAAATACATAAATACATTAGGACTATATTTTTGGCTTATCCTATATTGCATAGGTGAAGTATTGATGACAATTTTTAGAAGTAGCGCTATTCCACCCACATGCTTATCATTACTTTATTGAGGAAAATATGCTTAAAGCCGCTTACATAGTAATAAGTAATTTATAATAATAATAAATATAATGATAATAATATCATCTCCCACTTTTCCTTAAATACATATATTCCCATATTCCATTAATACATTTATTACTATAACATAGGTTTGCTTTACTAGACCTTGTAGTTATCTCGATTTCTGTAAGAAAACAATTTTTGAGAACATTCATAGTCAAACTACATTAAAGTCCAAAAAGTTGGTTTACTTCAAAAACTTATAATTTGGCATCGAAAAGTTTCCTAATAAGTTCAAACTGTTTCTTGGGGCGGAAGATAAAATTTACACCACTAGCATTCCGGCAATATTTAAAAATGCTCTTTCCTCCACTTGGAAATCCTCCATTTGTTGGAAAACTCTGGGTCGAAAGCTTGAGCTTCTTCGAGAAAAGAAGGAATCTAATTAAAGTCCGGAAGAAGCTTATGCGATCTTGTGGAATATTATACATTCAGATTTAGACTATAGCATCAGGAAACTCAAACAACAAAGAAAAGTTTTAGGCCACATTGTTAGATCATTGTTTTTTTTAAATTTAGAGTAAATATTTAATTCTCAATTTAATTATTAATTTAAAATTATATAACACTTGATTGTGAAATATTTTACAGCCATACAAAAATAATGTAATTCCTTATATTAATTAGTTTATAAAAAATGATGAATATTTTATTATTAAAGGAATGTTAGATTAGGTTTACAAGCTTTGAGATCGAAAACTTGTTTTAGATTTCGTTTTTTGTCTCTTGTTTATTGAAATTTCAGTAAGATCGCTTAAAAACAAACAAATTATTTTTATAAAATTAGATGAATAGTAACCAGTTGTGACAAGCTTCAAAAATGTTTGTCCCTTAAACGTTCTGCCACCGTCTCGTATCTTTTACAAAATACCCAAATTTGCAGACAATCTATTTATTTCGCTTGCAATAAAATTGCAAAAAAATTGCAATGGTTGCTATGACATCATAATTATTTATAATATATAGTTTGGTACTGATTTGTTTTGGATTAAATTTCGATAGGGTTTTTAATGACTTTTAAAAAAAAGCAATGTTTACTTCTTTGAGCTCTCAAGAGCGAAAAGTTTTTTGAAAATAACACAAAATAGCTTGCCATAGGTAAGTTTAGTACCTTATAAGTCGAAACTTTTCACAACAAAGAGGTTTTTCTAACTAAATATATTCTGACTCTGATTGGGAAGGTATTTTGACTCTCCAAATCAAATATAGAACAATTCATATACCAGTTATCTATTTGTGTCCTGAATGAAGTGGTCTGCTGTCTTGTGGGTTTAGTATTCTTTATTACTCAAGGATATATTACAAAGTAAGATCTGCGTCATCAGAAGAAAATGTACTTAACGCAGGGACTAACTCATATCTTATTTCATCAGTACGTAGATTCATACTTTCCAAATCAAAACACAAAGGAACACATAAAAGTCGAACACTTATGAGTTTCGTTAATCCCATCCTGGATGATGGCATTGAGCTTAACGGGAGAAGAACTATATCTATTTTGAATGACGAATATAGTTATTCGTGTATTCGCTTTTATATCCCTGTAACCTCTTTCACTCCTTTACTACTGTTTAACTAAAACAAATCACTTTAACCATTTGCAAGACTAAGCTCAAATGCAGAATTTATTTAATGTATTTAAATAAAGAGGAGTCCTTAGATGACAGTCCTATATGTCTTTCTAAATATGTCTGTTTTAAAAAGATACTATGCAATATAAATGTCCCGTTCCAGGAAAGTATGAGTATTTTCATTTCTGATCTTACTCTAAGCCCCTTTCTACACCAAAAGTAGTAAGAAAATATTTCATTCTACTGTTTAAAGCGACTGGGCCTGTTCAACATTGGATAAACATTCTGTAATATTATACATATTATTTCTTTTTTTTCCTATATAANTCACACACTAAACTTATTTAATGGAGCAAATTATATTTCATGAGATACAGTCTAGCTGTTGCTCTCTCTCTTATATATACATATTTATTTATTTATATTTATAGTAAACAAATATAGTAAAATTTTGCATTTTAGTTTTCTTCTAAACACTCTTTCCCTTGTAATAAAGTAACAGTGTAATGGTTTGCTTTAAAAACTTAAATTATTTGAAAAAAAACTAGCTGTGTCCTCTGAATCGTTGCGTTCAAAGTAGTTAAGTGTTTTTTCGCGACTCACGGCATGCTACTATATAGCTTGCGGACTGTTCTGGCCACCTCGGTTTTTGAACTAATGAAGAATGGTATTAGGGTTGGGTATTCTCAAAAAAACCCTAGGTATCCTTTGCTTCTTAACAAACAAAAGACACTTACAAATATTTGGAATAGTGCTAGAAAGTAAATAAAAGAGCATATATTCAAACAAACACACACAAACTGCTGGGTTAGCCTCCCTTGCAACCACTAAGGGTCATTGGAGGGAGGGGCTATCTACAGGTTGCCACCCCATTCTAAACACCCATGGCTCAGGACAAGCTTCTATATTATAAATAAAAGATTGACCTGGGCGGGATTTGAACCCGCGGCGTCAGGATTGCGAGACCCGTACTGATCCCCTGAGCTAGCCTGGCGCCCCTACAAACTTGTTTAATCAACAACTAATCATAAGTTATAATTTATTAATTATCTTAAATAACACATGATTGGTTGAAAATAACGTTCCATGTAAATGGAAATGCCATTCCAGACAGCACCTTGGGTTTGAGGAATGCAGGTCCTACGTCACAAATCCCACAGACCTCAAAAGCCGCAAGCCCTCCTGGTTCCTGGAGCCAGCTGGGCTAGTTTGGCTCCTGGAGAATTACTGTCATGGTACACCACTCACTAAACAGTTCATATCGCGAGTGTACGGTTTCTCCATTAGAGAACTTTCCATTAACAGTTTTATGTTAAGAATTCAAGCATTCTTACCATAAAGCATTATTTTATGTTAAGAATACATTCTTACCATAAAACGTCTTTTGAGTAATATAAGCAGGAATTTTCTATTACATTAAAGGATATATAAATATCGTACATATGTAAATTATATATATATACATATATATAGAATATAAGTAGGTGTAAAATGTAATTGCGAGCCTTGAGTGATACCCCCTTTTCAAATTTATAAACCTAATTTTATATTTTGACTTTGTCTAGGGAACCCTAAAAGAGAGAAAGTTAGAAATAAAATATTACGTTGGCATGTTCTTCCTCCATCTCTGTTGCCTGGCCAGTCTGGAGCATGGCCTATTAGTTTTATATATTACGTTGATTGTTTATTCTGACCTATAGGCTAATAAAATATTATTTATCAATTATTCGTTTTTATGAACATCTTAATGAAATATGTGAAATACTTTTAGTAACCGTCTGAATGACAATGACATTGTTCAAATGAAATATCAGTAGATTCCGACATAACCAATAGCGTAAGCTGATTAGTTTACTTACTTCTGGTAGTGAATTTCAAGAATCGAAATTTATCTAGGTAGCCAGCCATTGTGGCATTCCTAGAAATGAAAAGCAGATAAATCTGCAAGATTTGCTACCGTTTATGGGTATTTTGAAGGCGAATTAGTGGGTTTTCGAATATTATTGCTTATATAAAACAAAAAAGCTTTAAAAATGGATGTTTTTTATTTTATTTTTTTGGATGATTCCATGAATGAAATGCTATGGGAGTTATGAATGATCACACTCTACTTTGATCAGTAAACAGAGAAGGGAAGAGATATTGGTGGCCACACATGTTTGCACATAAATGCAAGAAAGCCATCTTCTGATGTGAGTATGCAACACAGTTCAACATACCCTTCCTGAATCTATGTGTCACGAAGAATAAATACGGATAACCTGCAAGAGGTCTTAAGGGGCTACAAGACCGATGCTGAAAATATCCTTAAATTCATTAAAATTTCTGATTTATATAAAGTTACATAATTGGTGGTCATCTAGGATATCTAGCGACACCAAACCCCCTTGGGATATAAATTCGAACGGAAGTTAAGACAGGACTTGAGGAAGTATATCGATAGTGAGCTGGGGACGGGGTATCGATAGCTAGCGTTATATCAGTGTCCACTCTCTATCTGAGGAACATTAGGCCTAACACTTTTTCCCGGATAAAAGTAACCAAACCCTTGGTTGAGCACCTCCTCAACCCCTTACTTAGATGTCCGCACCCTCAACCCCCATAAGCCTCCCCTTCCCACATATCTCCCTTAAGTGAGGCTCTGCGATACATTTTCCCTGACAGGATGGGGACTCTTTTCAAACGGTTTTCCCATAGGCTGAAGCGCAAAGAATATGGTCCCACTAAATATAATTTGTTAAATGAAAGGCCTAGTGAATAAGGGATAAGTAACAGTTTTCATTTTCAGAGAAATATTAAGTCATTTGAAGATAGATTTTGTTAAGAATCTTTTTCTGTATATTCGTTTTTAAATTTTATGATTTAATTTTGATTAAAATACGAAAAATATAAATATTTTTAGTAAAACGTGATAAATCTGCTTAGTTTATGCTGGTCCAGTGTGAAGGACATTTTTTTTATTTTTAAATGTTGTAATCTTAATTGGAGAATGAAAATGTCAATTATGTTTCTCTCATTGGTATTTGACTGGATTTGTATCGGATTTTTATAAAGTGGGAAAGAAATAATTCCCAGGATCAGAACAAAGGAAAAAACCTAATTAATTTCAGAAATAATTAAAATGGAACGGTTTGAGGGGTATTCCATAGCAATTGAAAAGATCAAAGTTTTCCATGAGAGAAAAAGCAAGTTGAGATATTAAATATGATTTCTCATTTTTCTTTTTACTCAAACAGCTTCATTTTATATCAAAACGATTCAGCCGATTTGTTCAAGTTTCGCTCTCGGTATCCACCATCCCTTATCAGAGGGTAGTTATAAAGAGAACGTCCAGTCTCAATTTATATTATAAGGCAATATTTTATTGGACAGGATTTACTAAGAGAGTTACTATTACTATCAAAATCCCTATTGGAATGCTATTTACTTTTCCAAAGAAAAGCAAAAGTCAAAAAACCAAATAATATTTATCTTGAAAAATTAAAAAATCTATTCGTTAATATTACAAGGAATGGAAATTTCGTAAGTTGTACGTTATGAAGTAGATTGATAAAAAAGTTTCTCGACGCTCAATCGCACTACTATATATCATTAGTACTATGGTGCAAGTGTCTATATAATAATAACAATAAAATATACCATATTTTTTTATAATATAATATAAACCATATTTTTGGCTTTTCCAAAGTCAGTGACAATCAGAGTTGACATTAAACAATAGTCGCGAAATCATACCAAAGTGAGAAGCTTGATTTTTACAAGGTAAATCTGCTAATATTAATAAATGACTACTTTGTTCTTTCATCAAAGAGCTTATTCCTCCCAGAACGGTGAAGCGAAAGCAATTGGAGGTTATTAACATTCCTATTGGTCGAAGAGAAAAGATCGATGATCGTCAATGAAACATTTGAGAATGAGTCATCTGCAGGGAATAAATATCATCAAATAAAAATAAATTTCTTTGAAAAGTTTTATATTGATAAAATTAAAATAAAGTTTTTGACAGTAGAGATTATTGAGGTTTGGTCAAAGTCAACAACTATAGTGTGTATTACCACATATTTGTATACACACACATATATATATATATATATATATATATATATATANATTTATATATATATAGATCAGTGGGTGAATGTATATAGAATTTTATATATTTATTTTTACGCTCACTGATGTCCGCAATTTAAAAAAAAATAGAAACCTAATTCGGTAGTAAAATTTATTTTACCAAACCATTAAATGCGTTCCTTAATGGCTGAAATCATCCGAGGGTGGTATTAAAAAGAAGGCTGAAATTTAAAACCCATGCATAATGGGGATGTCGGTTTGGGATAATGCGCAGTTTCAAGCTAGCTACATCTTTTTTCCTCGCCCCACAAAAATTTACATTCATACGAAGCTTTTCAGATAGACGAGGAGTGGTCCATATCTTATAAAAAAAAAGTATATGTTCAGACACACATATCGTTTCGGCTTCATTCCTTCATCAGGTGCTAAGCGAGGAGTGACCATGCTGCCTTTGTATACGTCCCCTCACAACCTTGCCGTCACTTCTCTCCTATCACAAGATGCAATGCCGAAACGCTCTGGGTGTGGAAAACAATTTTTTTTTTTTTATGTTAAAACAAATAGTTATTGCTCCAAAGTTTTAAATTATTGATATCTTTTTTATAAGTATAGGAAAAATATATAATGCCTACATGCTCTACGATATTTTACGAAAAGCAATATAAGTAAGAATATTTAAGAGGGAAGTGAGGATGATTAAGTATACTCTTCTTCTTTGAAAGATAAAGCTATATTTATTATTTATTTATTTATATTTAACATTTCACGCATATTTTTATAGATTTGTCGAAGAAAGCGATTTCATAAATGGGAAGGGGTTAATTTTGAGAAAATCTGAATTGAATGATCATAAATATATTCGTAAATATCGTTACGAAAAATTAATAAAACAAATGCTTTGCGATTCTCTAGCATATTTTTACTTCAGTTCTATAACGTTTTAATTAAGGTGTGTAACCTAACCAGGACAGTTCAAAGTTTCCCCCACCACCCACATGAAGGTTAGCCTGCATATTTGTCTATGATGGTTGGTTGTGTAATACGTGGATGCAGAATGGAGAACCAATGAATTTTTTAATTTAGATAAAAAGAGAAAAGATTTGGAATAAATAAAATATATTGAACTTGTGAAAATTACACTAACAAGAAATTCACTGTCGTTAGTTTGTAAATTAGATGAAGAGGAGGAAGAGGGATGGTAAAGGAATAAAGTCCCTCATCTAATTTACGTAGAGAGTAAAAAGTTAAGTTGAGGAATGGAAGAGCAGAGAGTTATGGAGTAAAGAACTCGTATAAAGGAGAAAAAGTCTAATAAAATGAGAGTCTGGAGCAAATTAATTAGCCTTCACTCTATAAGATGATGAAATTAGATACATGTGATCACGGGGATACTTAGTTATGTGAATATGACTCGAGCAAAACCATCCGGTACCATATGAGAGATATGGGCCAAGTAAACGTATAACACATATGGGGAAAATGGGCCCTAATTTGAATTAAATATAACGCCAAGGTTTGAACCTTGGCGCAAGATTAGTGCGAAAAGTTTATGAAAATATTTAAAGTATAGTTTGCTTTTTTTCGATTTAAAAACATTTAGTATCCAAGTTCTAATCCTCTAAAAACTTGACTACACTTCCTGTTCCTTTTGAAATCCAAGGACTTGAGGACTGACTTCGAGGGACTAAGCAAAGCAGGGTCCATGCTAGGGGTAGTTCTTGCTGCAATATGGCTGCGTGAAGTTCTCCATTCCTGTCAGACTAGGAAGCTGATTGAGAAAAACTGCATTGTGCAACTATAACACTAAAATACACAATACAATATATGTATTTTAAGGACAGAGGGAGTGTTATTTCAGGAGAGGGTGGGATAATTTTGAATGTTTGCTCAATCTCTGATCTGTCAATGATTGTATTAATCTTTTAGAGTTTTCAGAAAAATGACGTATCGCAGTTTCAATTTATGATAAAATCAAATCAATGAAAATATTGGTTTATCACATGAGCTTTATCAATTAAGTTTTATGTATCATTCTAAAAAAATATATATTGTATGGAAAATAAACAAAGAACCAAAAATTTATAAAGCTGTTTCCTGAGATTTGTAATCACATTAAAACAAAATTCATTCACAAAATTATATACATGTCTGTATGTGCTCTTGTGTCCCAATATTTAAAATAAAGAAACCAAATAGTTTATTTTCAGTTTATCCCACGATGAGTGCTAATAGGTAAAATCAATCTACAGGTTTAAAGGCTACTTTGAAAGAGGTATAATTTATAAACATGTTTTTATTGTTTTCCGAAGCATTTCTTATTACATTAATTTCAGTTACGTTAAATTTTTGTAATGATTACGTAAATCATTAGTTTCATGAATTTTTTATACTTTCATACGACATTGTATTTCAACACCCGTAAATATGGCCAAAAATAATTGCCAAAACGTTGTCAGACAATCGAAAAATTAGACATTTATAATATTTTATTAGTTGGATCAACCTTGACCGAGCCCTAACAAATTTTCTACTAATTATCTCTACATTCAAAACTCACCATTTGCAAATAAAGACAAATATTTAAAATTATAACTTCTAGTATTGAACGGGACCTCTTATTTCTTAATATTTCGGTATTTAAACTTTTTATAGCAAGTTCTTGATATTCTTGGTTGAAATCGGTTGAGGAAGAGGAGGGTTAAAAGGGAGACTAAAACTTATGATCGTAATATCCTCATTGCTATCTGACTTTCGAAAAACATTATGGATTAGAATAGGGGTGAACAATGTAATATTCTACAACATATTTAAGAGTAACGGCGATTAAGGAAGACATTTAGGAATGTATATGGGATGGAAAACACAGCACCCCGAAGAGTGTATACCGTACAATCCACCGCGGTATGCAGATGGCTACTTGATGAAGGGAACGCCTCTCCATGATGCCTCTGCTCAAATGAAATGCACCTGAGGATGGTATAAGCGATCGAAAAGCTTCTTGCGGAAATACAAGTTATATACCCTGTTGAAGGTAAGTGTGTTGTATAACCAATTGCCCCTACAATTCTTCTCCCTAGAAGACTCACACACTCACATCCCAAAATCAGGCATTATATGTACCATTTGCTGGAGGTTTTGTCGCCTTGCTACAGCTACAGTACTCAGCTACGTCTTCTGAAGAAAAATAATTTATTATTTTGTTATACTACATAATTTAATATTTGAAAACAATGATTTTGTTTAATCAATAAATAAAAATAGAAAAATTAAGGAGACGTTGCCTTCTGATTTAGTTCTAAGCTAATAAAGTAAATGGTTTCTGGCGGCTTCTAATCTTCAGGTATACAATCATAGAACCTCGAAGTAGTATTCCTCTGGAGGTACAATTCGTACGTCGTATTTAGGCAAAAAGCCTGAGGATGACAATGAATAGCTGAAACTAATTGCTATCGAAGAAAGAAAGGAAGCGGAAAGAGAATAGAAAGAAAGAAAATAAACTTTATTTTAGGAGTATCTGAGTCCCCTTGAATAACATACTTGTTTTATCTACAATAATTACTCTTACAATTTTAAAATGTAGTTATTTGAGTTACACGAATATTTGAAAAAAAAAAATTATCTTTTCTAAACTAAAACATTCTTAAGGTTCTTAGATAATAATTTAAAAAATTTTTTATGAGATTCAACACGCAAAAAGTATAAACAAAATTGTGAGTATAAATAAATTAATAATATTATAATAAAGAAATATTTGTAAGTGGCTTATACGAGCGAAATGTAATAGTTTTCAAAAATAATCTAATAATTGGATTCAGTGAAAAATGAATAAAATATCACTTTATTTAATAATAAGTAGTTTCAATTATTGGAAGCTTATGGCAGAGAATAATAAAGATCTTTTCAAAATATTATAAATTGCTTTAATGAGATAAATTTCTTACATTTAGGCAATAAAAAAAAAAGTTTAACTCAAAATCCTCTCTCTCCCACGTAAATTGTGAGATTCCTCATCTCCGATGATAGTAGAGCGATCATCTGTGGAATAAAATCAATTTTCAATTTGATAAGACCTTTTTATTATTATTGAAACTTGGCCCCACAACAAAGAAGAACCTTAAATTACATTTTTTTTAAATGATATTACTTTTTTTTTAAAAATATCAGTTTGACGTATTATTTAGGTTATTTATTCTCTTTAGTAAAATTTAAAGATGTGGGAGTTGAGTGGGGCAGAAGTCAGAATGTGTTTGATAGTGGAAGCGCTCACCGACTGTACGAGGTCCCTCTAAGAGGTCTATGTATGTGTGCCGAAAAGTGAATTTTTCCCCGACGTGAGCCACTAATAGCGAGAGAACGGGCTGGACGTTGCCAAGGAGACTAATGCTTGCAGATCAGGGTTGTGAGAGTCCCATATGTCAGACAGCCCGGCCCCACAAACTCCCAGGACCTCTTCTTAATAAGGATTTACCGTGTCCTGGAAGGGCTCCCCTGTAGCTGCCTTACAGCCGAGTTCAGTGGCCAGATCTGTCGCAGGAAGTACCGAACGCCCCTTACAACCTTTATGTAATGTAGCCAAGCATGAATCTCGGAGGCCGAAGACTGTATCGATACTTGGGGCAGTGTGAATGAGCGGAAGATTTAGTATCTCTTTGTTATTGTCCTTGGTACTAGAAAGGAGATATAAAATTTCTTATTCTAAGATGATTTTAGTTGGGGTTCGGTCGAGGTAGATCCAAAAAAAAAACAAATTTATAAAATGTATTTTTTAATAAAGGATTATCTGCCAACGTTTCGGCTTAAATTGTAAGCCATCTTCAGGGCTGTAGAAATACAATGTCATGAGAATACAGTAATATTTGAAATTAGTATAATAGAGAATTGCAATAATATAATGTGATATCAAGAGTATGAATGTAGAAAACTATGTAAGACAATTTAAAGTTTATGAAAAACAATTTGAAAAAGAACCAATTTGAAAAAAACATGCAAACAAACAGCTTATTGACAAGAAAGAAAAATTGAAATAACATTAAAGCAGTAATTTGCCACACCTACCTATCATGAAGATTACTGCTTTAATGATATTTCAATTTTTTTTTCTTTCTTGTCAATAAGCTGTTTGTTTGCATGTTTTTTTTCAAATTGGTTCTTTTTCAAATTGTTTTTCATAAACTTTAAATTGTCTTACAAAGCTTTCTACATTCATACTCTTGATATCACATTATATTATAATTCTCTATTATACTAATTTCAAATATTACTGTATTCTCATGACATTGTATTTCTACAGCCCTGAAGATGGCTTACAATGTAAGCCGAATCGTTGGCAGATAATCTTTTATTAAAAAAACACATTTTTTAAATTTGTTTTTTTTTGGATCTACCTCGACCGAACCCCAACAAAATCATCTTAGAATAATATCTACGGTCAACAAACTCTCCTTTTGAACATAAAATTTCTTAGTTTAGTGGTAAACCGTCCTCAAAGGGAGTTTGTTCTACAGAAAAATCAGAGGTACTCAAAGTTTCAAGCGAGAGGGATCATCTGCAATTGGAGATATTTAACTCATTTTCTGGGCCTATCTATAAACACATGACGTCAAAATGAGCCTGCAAAATATTCCTCAGGTCTTTACAGCAAAATAAGTAGGTTAATCACAATTTTTTAATATTATTTTAACTTATCTTACTTTGATTAATTAAGTATATCTTGAAAACGGCATCAAAGTTTGGAACACATCTAGAACCATCAGAATAAGAGAAAAAGAGTTGTATCTCTTGTTTTTCTCTTAAGAAAGTTATCCTCTGTTATCAGTGATTTAGGTCACATCTTTTCTTCTTTGGGGTTAATACAGTCAATTTATCATTTAGAACGTGATAGAAATTTGATCGATAAATAATAAATAGTACTTCCATTCCTAATTTTGATACATTTTCGTTTCGTAACCTATAGCTTTCGCTTGTTCATTTTATGATAATGCTTACGTACACAAAGCAATTTAACACTACATTTATGACAAAACACTGCAAGAGGACTTAAAAGAAATGTGTCTCGAGACCTTCTTGAGTAGTTTTTTATTATTTTATTTTATCCTCCATCTGATGATGATACCGATATATATATA